>OMKL01006654.1:11762-32731 GCA_900302295.1 Parasudis fraserbrunneri
CTTGAAGAACGAGGACATAGAAGCAGTAAGAGGATCTGTCTCACCACGACCAAGTGGAGTGGGGACTGGGATTGTTTACTGAAGAGCATTGATCCGATCAGTTCAATAAATGGTCTCTGTTTCACGCTCCCTCTCCCACCATATCCTTTCCTCACCCTTCCCACGGTGTCCTCCTCTCTCTCTCTTCCTCCTCTCGCTCTCTGTCCCTGTATGTCTCCTTATCTGTCTGTCTTTCCTTATGTTTATCTGTCTCTCCTTCTCTTTGTCTCTGTATGTCTCCTTATCTGTCACTGTCTCTTTCTGTCTCTTTATCCATCTGTCTGTCTGTCTCTGTAGCTCCAACAGCAGCAGACACGTCTTATGAAGATCAACCATGACCTGCGCCATAAGATCTCGGTGGTGGAGGCGCAGGGGAAAGCCCTCATCGAACAGAAGGTGGAACTGGAGGCCAGCGCTCAGGCACGGGGACAGGAAGTTGGTGCCCTCCGGCAGGAAGTGACGCGCTTAAGGGAGCGTTTGCAGGGAGACGCGCCCCCCCAGGACCCCGAGGAGCCCCAACCTCAGCCACCGTCACCGGCACAGGTAACAAATGGTAGCACACAGAAAAGTCTGAAAGAGTTACATGTGAGATGAAGTCAACAGATGAAGTTTCTGAGTTATTGCTATATTCCGAAATTATTATATTGGCTCTATAGCTGTAAGTAGAGCAAAATAGATATGTAAGAAAATGTATTTTATTTAATTTTGCTAACAGATTAAATATAGCAAAAATTACACCATTCTTGATTTTGTGAATGACCCATAGGGGGTGCTCAGACCTCCCCTTTGAGAAGCACTGAATTAGAGCATCTGCTTTGATTATCTGTCTGATGATATTTTCTGCTGTTATTCACCAGTGAGTCAGAGCCTTAAGACTGTACCTACTTCCTCATTTGAAAAGATTATGACCAATCATATGCTGGCCTAGGCCATAAACCGAAATAGCCCAGACAGTCATTTCCTAACTACTGATACATGATCAAACATTGAGATTTCCCTTTCATCATATTTTCCCTCAGGAATGTTAATGTCAAAGCACTTGGCCGAGCCTCTTTTGGCTTTTAACATTGTCCCAGTGTGCCAAACATCTTCTGAGTTTTTCAAAAAATTGGGATGGGGTTGATTTCCACTTCTTTAAATCCAGCCACGTGTCATCGCAATTACATCAGAGTGTTAGCTGGAGAAACAGGCAAACCATGCTGCAGGGTGTGTGGGACCATTGCAACCCCTTGATGATCCCCAGTTGTTTCCCATGGACCATGCATCTGGAAAAATACCAAAGGGAGTGGGACATTTGCAGGAAAAAGACCCCTCCCTTTTTTTCCTTTTCTTCCAAGAGCAGTGTCTTCAGAAGTATATATTGAAGTATATGAGCATCTGATTATTCAGAAAAACAACAAAAGACCAGAAACCACCTTGGTTCAGTAACCTTGGTCTATTAGACTAACTTGACTCTTGCTCCCTCAGCCTGGTAAAGCTGCTCTGATGATGGGAGCTGAGACCGGCTCAGACTGGTCAGACAGACACTATGCGCCTGAGCTGATCTTGGGGGGGAACGACCCTGCCCCACGCCCCCCGTCCCTCTCCCTCTCCCCTGGGGGACCTGAGGAGGATGGGGATGAGGAGGTGGAGGAAGAGGCGGTGTTGCTATGGGTAATGCGGTAGTGGCAGCTAGTTAGCAGCCCAGAGTGGTGTGTTTGTCTTGCCTCTAACTGCACAGACCTGCAGCGCTCGTGGAAACACTGTCCCATAGATACTGGTACACTTAGTGCACAGAGGTGAAATGCTGCCACACTGACATATGTGTTTGGACTTTAGATTCAACCAAACCCATGTAGCTGAAGAAACAACTGACCCTCATTCCTCTTACTAAAATAAAAAAAATAAAAAAGAAGTATGTTTTGGTTCTGTAGTGTGTGTGTGAGAGAGAAAAAGAGATGGAAAGTGAGTGAGTGCTTTCCAGAGCTTCTTTGCGCTTGCCTGCAATTTTATTCTTCGAGAGGCGTGTTAACATGATACTGTATGCTTGGCATGGGTGTGTGCCAAGGACTAACAGACTGTGTCAGTGGGTTTGTGTACGAACTACCAACCTGCCAACTGGGTGAGACTCTCCGAGCCACTGCATTGGTGACCCCTCTAAATATAGATCACTGCGACAGCTACCCTTATAACACGGAATAGTTCCTACCTTTAACTTGCTTCTGACACACTGACTAATACAGATATAATTGTGTGCGATGTACTGAATGAATAGTAGTAGCAAATTATATCAATTATATTGTCTGTTCTATATGAAAACACAAGTTAGGTTTTTCTGCTTGGTGCATAAGTGATGTCAATTCTTTTGCATGCTCCAAGTTGTTCTAGTCTCTCAGGCCTTTGTTTAATATATTGTGATTGCTGGTTGCACCAAACTCTGTCCAAATGTGTGAGGACAGATAGAACTTGCTTGCAACAGTGGAGGGAAGGGGGAACGTGTTTCAGAGGTATTGGAACAAGGCCCCTTTGTCTGACATGGAGTTCACCCTTGTTTGCCACCAGGAGGCGATGTGCGATGAGGACATGCCTGCTGTGTTCCAATATTTTACAAAGGTATCCTTCCTTCCTTCCCTCCTTCCTTCCTTTTCTCTATCCTTGCTTCCTTGGGGTGATGTGCTTGTTTCCCACTAGGAGGCGCTGTGTGAGGAGGAGATGGGAGGTCTGGACCCCAAGGACCCGAACCGGCCCAGGTTCACACTTCAGGAACTGAGGGATGTTCTTCACGAGAGGAATGAGCTCAAGGCCAAAGTTTTCCTGCTACAGGAGGAGCTTACCTACTACAAAAGGTACCCGTGTGTACATCAGGTTTAAGAAAATGACCATCTTTGATAACATGATGATTTCATAATGATGAAGATGATGATGATAGTAATGATAATGATATTGAAGCTGATGATCTGTGTTTGTAGTGAAGAGGCAGAAGATGAAATTGGTCTCCCGACTCCTTCCCCCTCCCCGGAGCTGAGGGCTCGCTCCCGTTCTACTCCCCAACCGGAGTCTGGAATCAAACGCCTGTACGTTACACACATCCACATATATACACACACACACACACACATTCATTCAAATGCTGGTGCTCTTGATTTCACTCACCCTGAAACTACTCACAGACTCATTCACTCAACTTTAGTCAAAGTTGGACTCAAAATGAAAAGCTTTCTCAGGCACAACACTGTCTGCTTCCTTTCGACACTAAAAGCAACTAAAGCATGACCTTGGTCCTACACTGGACCAGAACTGTATGTGAGTTTTCAGAGAAGTTTGGGTTGAATAGAGGTCAAAGGTTGATGCGGTCCCTGTCTTCCCTCTTTCCTCCCTCTTTCTTTCTCTCTCTCTCTCTCTCTACATGTCTGTCCCTGTGTGTGTTTGTGTTTATACCTATGTGTAACAGGATCTTCACAGCCATTATGCCGATGGTTGCGGCTGGTTTGATTCCAGATGACCCCACTTTACAGCCAATCAGACGTCTCATATCTCTTGTATGACCCTATTCATTGGTTGGCCTCTGTGTCGATTACTTTCTCAGCTAACACCTCCCACCCCTTGCATGTGTTGTGGGGCTTGCATGGACCATTTGTAGACAAGTGTATTCTGATTGGCTGATTGTGGGGCTCTCTGAATCATTGCCCAATGGGGAGAAAGTGCTCATAGGAATCAGCCAGTCAGAATAGAAATATGTGCCAGTCCCTCCTTTTCATGTCACTTCTATTCCCCAACTGACTGCAATAACCACTTATTTACCTTCACTCAATCATTCTAAACTTACAAAAGTTGCTCTGTAGGATGTATGAATTTAACGGTCATATCGGTAAGATATTTGATTTTTTGGAATGAGAGCCATGTAAACTCAAACCAAGTTAAATTTAGTTTAAATAATTATAATTCTTTTCTGGGCGCATTTTTCACATTTTCAAAACTTCTTATGATCACCTGCTATCAGAAGGTGTCATTGAGCCATGGTGTCCTTCTCAAACAATCCTTAGCTACCAGCGGCCAGTTTGTTGTTATTCCATTATTTATTTTCTTTGTTGACAAAACCCGGACTGTGCTTTGGCTCCGCCTATTTTTCAACCTTTCTATGAAAGCATTCTTGTATTTGATGAACCCGATATAAACGTGTCTTTTTTTAAGCAAATCTCTTAATTACATCAATATTGTGCTGTCAGAACAGTATTATGTTTGTAGCTTAAGTATTTAATGTTCTCTATTGGCCATTTTGTCCAGTGTCACCTTGTTCAACAACTAGGAAATGCCCAAGTGAAAGTCATATTGAAGTTGATAAATCTAGTAATCCATGCATGAAAAAGACTATATTTTTCAGTGAATCTCTTAGTTACAACAAGATTGTGCTAGCAAGGCAGTGTTATGTTCATACATGAAGTATTTACAATGATCACATTTGGCAAAAAGACAAGTCTTTCGTTTTTGGGAGAGGTAGAGGGCTTTGTTTATGTCACCTTGCTGCCCTCTAGTGGTCAGAAAGCGGTTATTGCAGCTTTAAACCTGCACTATGTAACTTTGTCATGAAAAAAATATTATTTATTTTGCTTTTTTGTTGCTTTTTTCTCTTAGCCGCCATGATTAATAAGTTGCAGTTACCTCTCATGGCCACAGGGGTCCAATCTTCCATATTGCAGGTTTAATGGTTGAGTCTAAATTGTCTGTAATAGTGAGGACCATTTTGACCATTAAAACATGCTTATTCCATGAAACTGAACTTTGTTTGAGTCTACATGGTTTTCATTCCAAACAATCAAATATTTCACTGATATGACCTGTATTTTTTTTATTTTATTTTTTATTCTGTAACAGAAGTCAGGGGTGAAATTATACACTATGATCAATGAACTCTACTCTCTCTTTTCCATTACTGTTAACTGATCATTTAACTTATCCAATTTTATTTATCCGCTTATAATATGGGACAATTCAATGACTAATCTCAGAGTTGAGTTCTTCTGTCCTGCTCTATGTTGACAATGCAGCAAACAGCAGTATCACTGCATATTCCACTTGTTCACTGGCTAGAGACACCAGAACAATTGTTCTGCATAGTGCTTCACAAATACTGTTTTGATGATTTCAGCGACTTCATAAATTAGATTGTGATACACAGCAGACACTTGGCTGTTGCATATCAGCATATACCGTACAATCAATCTGTAAATCACATTCTTTGAATATTAACAGGTGCGACCATTAACATTAGCTTCATATGACGACGTTAGAATAGCAAGGCTTATAACACTTTTTTTTTTTACCCCCTCTCTTTCTCTCTCTCCTCTTTCCTATCTCTTTCCTCAGGTTTAGTTTCTTCTCGCGTGACAAGCGGAGGAACTCTCAGCGTGGTGCTCACTTCGACGACAGCTTTGGCTCGTGGGCAGGGAAAGATGACGTGTACACGGAACAGGCCCAGGAGGCTTTGCAGCACATGTAGTCATTAGAAACAGCGCCAAAACCTGTAACACTCCCATGTCCCTCCTGTCATTTAAAGGCATTCTCGTGGTCAGCTCGTGAGCACCCCATTGCACATCAGTCCACTTAGTGGTAGCCTATAACCGAAATATCATCTGCTTGAAGTGAAAGGGGCTGACAGAAGGAGGGGTGTGAGATGAGAAGACCATGGCAGCTTGAGTGAGACTTCAGCTTAGAAAAAAGGAAATCAGTTCAAACTTGTGAATGGTTTACATAGCGAAACACTAAAAAAAACACACAAAAAAAATTATGGATCATTGAGTGATGGCACATGCAGACTCTATATACAGTATTAGAACTTGCCGGAAAATAGCGGACACGTGTATGTTGAACAGGGTAAAGCACGAATGTGGAACTCTGTGGAGGTCAGAGAAGAGGAGGTAAGAGAAGGTAAGCTCAGGTTGCAGGATGGAAAGAGGAAGTTATGTCTCGTAGAATTCAGGTGGTCAGTATTAAAGTTAGGCCCAGCATTAGCCATGCGTGATTAAAAATAAAAACACATTTGTCTATACTTTTTACTGTAATACAGTTGGCACTACGCTGATGAAAGCATGGGATACAAAAGTGCGTTGTCACTTGTGCACAAAAAAAGTCTCAGGACCTCTGGATCCAAACACTGTTACATTCTGGAAAACTGGATAGGGATTTTAAAGGTTTTCCCATACGTGTGGTTAACAACACACGCTTCGTCAAACTTGGCAGACATTCTCCTTTGTAAATTTCTCTTTTGGCTAAGGCTGGGATTTATGCAGCCATTACATACATGGGGAAGAAATGGCTAGCAGCAAACCAGCATACATGAAACTAAAACATGTATAATTCTAGATTCTCTTTCGCCAAACATATAAGGGACTTAGTATTACCTCCTGCTTCCCGCAAAGGAAATAATAAATTTTCACTCTAGACAAGTTGGCAGCAATACTTCTGTGCCCCATTGATTGATTTTCTTTTTTTTCCCCTAGTGGGGGGAGGGGGGGCCGTATTCTATGCCCCTCTGTCACCAGCATTGTACAAGATAAGACTATGCAGACACCAGACATGCATGTACATGGTTTAAAGGCTAGGTTTTTAAATTGCACTTCAGAACAAACAAAATAAAAGCCTACCGGTATTTGCATATAAGATCAAAGGAAGTGGTTACGTCACAGGTAACACTGAAATATTCCCTTAGATTATGCTGAGAAGACTTGTGAAGCCTGCTTGCAGGCTTACTTTATGACTAGTTAAGCACAGATGGTTTTGAAGACTGAAAAAGGCAAGTGTACTTAAGTTAAGTGCTTTCATGTGGTTGCTGCTTCTGTTTTGGCTTTTGTTTTGCTTTCTCACCTTTTACTGGTGGGCTTGTTCACACAGGAAGGCTCAGCCAGGTCGCTGAGGGATAACTGTGGTAGGATGGTGTGCAGCTGATGAGGGGTAATAGATGAATGTAAAATGACAAGGACCCATGTTTAGAGGAAATGGCCTTTATTTACACAAGGCATTCTGAAGAGTGTTGTAGATATGATGCTATAGTTTATTTATTTCAAGAGAGCACGCCAACCATTTTCTTTGAGATATTAAATCTCATTTGTTTCCTGGAGACTGCTTCATATTTCCAAGAGACATTAAGTGCAAAAATTTGGATAAAAATTTTGGGGTAAAAGGGATCAGGACAATTAATGTATTATGGATCTAAATAGCAAACCATTTAAAGGGAAATGTTGTATTATAACCTCTACAGGGACAGAGGGTGTAAGTGTGGACAAAGACAGGATCTAAATAGCTAAATCCAGTCTCTCAGCCTATTTATTCGGTGAATGATAACTCACCTTTTACAACATTTCCCTATGAAGCATAATTTAAGTTGATATTGAAAAGGTATAAGAAATGTATTATTGTTTTATTATAACATGTTGCCTTTTATTCAAACATGCCTGCCTGCTTAATAATAAAATCTAAATCATTTTTCAGGTGTTTAATTTTTATTGCAAAATATATAATATATACAATCAGACATACCAGTTCTACAAAAACATAAAATTCTGACATAATCTCAAGTTCAGAAAACTTGTAGAAAAAATAAATTATACAAGAGTACAGATTACCTTCTTATAAAAAAAAAAGGCATTTTGGAAATGTTTTATTTATGGACATGAAACTGCTAATATTAAATTGACTATAGATTATATTTTGATTCTTATTTTCAAAGAGCGTGTTGTTATTCTTACTTTCTGTTTTAATCATGTGTTATTTGAGCTACAATCCTCCATTTCTCTCCAAAATGCCACAGTATGTAAACAACTATAGAACAACTCTTTCCATCTTTGCATAAACAACACTTGTTATCTATCGCTAACAATATTGAAATATAAGTTGGTAGGGTATAGCCTATATTATGAAGGATTTTAAAGTGGACTTAAAGTTGTTTGAAATATAAAACTTGTAAGGAAGGCGCCACACTTTTTGCCACTGAATATCTGACACCACACCATACATACATTTTTGCACCTATCTGTACGTTTTGTTTAGATTATTCTGTACTCATTTCCCCCATGTTGTGGTAAATATATCATCTCCTGTCCCTGTGCCTGTACTTGTCACCGTGTCTTCTGTCATCCCTCTCTCTTTCAGCACTCCTGTCCCTCCTGTCCCTAGGAAACTCCCTTCCTCTCTCCCTCTCACGGTCATCTCGTCTCCCTCTACTCCCCCATTCAGTCTCTCTTCCGTGGTGGCTAGGAGACAAAGCTCTTTCCCTCTCTCTGTGTCGTTCCTCCTTTTCTCTTCCACCTCTATCCCATTCTCTTCCACCACCTGTCCATTCCTGCACTGAGGTGACAACAAGGTTGATGGGTCTGCGAAAAGGTCTGTCTTTTCCACCAAAGCGCAGCTGTCCAGATTCTTTCTTTCCACCTTGGCCGCCCCCTAACCGCCGTGGAATCCATCCTTTGAGGGTCCTCTCCTGCTCGAAATCCACAAACAGTTCGTGTTGGTCCACCACTAGTTTATTAGCATCTCTCCGGGCACGAACAACAGATCGCTCCTCTTTATATTCGATGAACGCGTATCCCTTGGAGAAGCCTGTCACAATGTCCCTCACCAGCCGTAGCCTGCCGATGTCTCCGTACTTCGAAAACACCTCGTGCAATTTATCTTCCGTTGTCTGTGGGTTCAGGCGGGCCACGAACAAGGTGAGAAGCGGGTCTCCCACGACGCCTTTGTTTGGCTTGTATCGGGCGAACATCGCCCTCCATACAGCACGGTCGTGGGGCTCCACATCTGTGCCATCGATACTGCCTGCTTTGAGCGGGTCGTATACCTTCGCTATTGGACTCCACTCACTCATTCTCGTCCGAACAAATAAAATGTTGATGCTCCCTTCACCGTGCGTTCCTGCCTCTAAATTCTGCTGTAAATATAATCAAAATTTCCTTAAGTAGTCTGAGAGGAATCCATTGAACTATATAAGGAGGAGGAATTGAACACTTGGCTGTGTGTACATCCGCCAAAACATTCCGTAGGGAAACAGATCTTTGTGTTCCATGTGGAAGAATGGTTCCTAGCCAACTGGAATAACAAATGAAAGGGAAAGTCACATCCCAATGGGGTTATTATATATCTTATTCTGTTGTCCACTCGCGTAGTATAAAACAAGCGAAGTGCAAGCTAGAGGTAAATTCAGAAAATGTTTAATATGGGCTCTTCGCCTCTTCCACCCAACCCCTAATTTTTCTAAAGACCCTATGATCCCAATGCATGGAAAGCCTGGCCTTTTAAGTATTTTGAGCCTTCTCAATTAAGATGGAACCTGGAGGAACCACTGTTAAATATTCTTTCCTTTTATAGCTACAATCGCTAAGGGTAAAATTGTGTGTACTTTGTAGAGAAAGCAAATCATTTTACACACACCTAAAGGAGGCCATAAGCTTATGGCCAAGTGCAGGGAAGCTATGGGTTAAAACTGCAATGGCCATACAGCTAAAGATACTTACAGGCCATTTACCTCTCCTTGCTGTGTGAAGAATTTGGTGCTTTCTTCTCAAAGTGCAGTTATAATTCTTAGCCGCTCTATGATCTAGTATTACATCTTTAAATGGAATTAACATTTATTTTCATTTCACACATTTGACATAATCAGTTAAAATTATTTCAATGGAAATCATTAGCCTGACAAACAAGGCTAAATAAACTCAAGTGAACAGAACAGAAAAAGCAGCACATTAGTTCATACTTGCATAAAACATGGTTTATTCAACAATGCCTCCACCCCAGCATACAGATTTATTTAAATACTTTCACGTGGAACATTTCATTTTGGTTGTGGACATTTGACAGCTTTGTGTGTAAGAGGTACAGATTTGTTCAAGTTCATAATACAACTCTACAGCTATGCTAAACATGGCATACAGGTAACATTTCGTTGTGTGAGTTTCGATGGTTGGAATCACATTCCAGTTTACCAGAACCTTTTAGAAAGGGCTCATACTTTGCATCTTATAGTTCTACCTTCTGCATCAACCAGAGGGGCTCTGGTGTCATAAATATCATAATTATTATTGCTAAGCAACTAACTACCAATTAAGAAAAAACATTGTATAAAAATGCAGAACATTTAACTACAACCTGCATGCTGTGGAAGCACTGGTCTACCAGTAATACAAAATATACAAAATAAATGTGCTGGAAAAAAATAGCATGTTTCATATAGACGGATAAATATATTAAAAGTATTGATGTCGTCTGACAAAGCAGATGTACCTCAATCTAAATGATTTAAGTCACTAGTACCCAACCCCATCCTCCCCCCCTACACACTCAAACTGGACCCTCACCCCACCCCATAGAAATAGAATAATATTCTATATCTACGCCCCACCCCCTGCATCTTGAAAAATAAAAAGGATACACATTCTCTTGCTAAGGCAATTTATACATTTAAAAAACTATCTAATAAGAAACAAAACTGTTAGTTTCCCTTTTCTTTAAGAGGATCCCTACATCAATATTTGAGCCATGGGTGAGCTGCGATGGATGCTTTACTGCGATCCCCATAGTCATAGAGCAACTCTTCGCCCTCATCGATGTCTCGAGATGCCACCAGGATGAGGTGAGGTACGCCATTGATGTCGTGGAGTTTGGTTTGACAGTTGCCGTTTTTACTGTGATTTATCAGCCTACCCATTCGACCGGTCTCTTTTGTGGCATCCACACTGCAAGAACAAAGATGACACCATTTACATGAGAAAAAAAAAAAGGAGATTTGGGAGAAAACTGACAAGACAGCTGTGGTTGGTGTTGGTGGATACATGGTAGTACAGGTTAATAAACAAAGGTTCTATTTGATGATATTGCCACATCAAGTTTTGAAAACAGCAAATGGGGTCACGAGACACAAAAGTGTTAATCCACACCATAACATGCAGGAAAAAACCATCCACAAGACAAAACCGTGGGCCTCGTGAATTTCCTATGATTCAGAGCGACACAATGTGTTGGAACTAGTCCCAGTATGACGCAGTTACGACACACTGGGTCTTGTTCCAACATGAATCAAGCATAGGACATGTGCCAGGCCCGTGGGTTTGTGGTGTGGATGGTTTAAACCTTTGCCTGCATGTTATGGTGTGGATTCACACGTTTTTTTCTCATGACCCTGTTTGCTGCCCGTCTGAAGCGTCCTGGTTCGCTCGGAACCGGGCCAGAACTCCAACCGCGGGACTCAATGAGTAAGCTAATGGCATTGCATCAACTATACTGCTAGCAAGTATTTTATACCACTTAATGTCCAAAAATCCAAACTATCCCCTTTAGAGGACGGCTTTGTGGCAGGTGTACACTTCTTTTCTATTAGAGGCATAGATGGCTCAGACTGTGCTCATTGCTTTTCAGTAATGATGAGCAATTACTAGACCCCTCCTTTGTTCAAAACCATGAATGAATTTGTGCAATTTATGTCCACCATAGCTTTCTGTCCCAGTTGGAAGCACAACTGTTAGGATGTTGCAGAGAAACTGGTCTATATGGCAATTAAGTCTGAGTTTCAAAAGTATTTGGACACAGCAAAACGTTTGTTTACAAACGGAGAATTCTGTGGACAAGGTTTCATCGGCAAGTCATCTCCCTCAAAAATATTTTCATGAAGATTTTTGTTCTTCAGACCAGCAGTCCAATAATACATGACAATAAATGCAGTGAAAGGATATAAGGGAAAGAGAAAGTGGTTTACCATACCAGTATGTTTTGCAGAGGTACTGGAAGTAGTACATGTAGCAGCCAGTGGCAGGATTTTGAGCATACTCTGCCTCCCTCTTTTTGGCGTCAGTGATCTGCAACAGATCCCCATGGTACTCCACCACATACTGCCCTTTCTGGAAACACTGCATGGCAAACACTCCTCTCCCCTTTCCTTCTATATGCTGTACCTATTACACAGAGGACAACAGACGTTCCATCATATATTATTAATACCCTAAGGTGACAAGCAGACCTTGAGTATAATCAGGATATAAATTGGGTTTACAACGCTGGTATATAGCTGACAGAACTTCATATAATTGAGCAAATATTCTGTAAAAAGCAAAAATCTTTCCATAATTGCAGTAGTGAAAGAAACCATTTGGAATGCAGTTATTGAGAGCTAGTGTTTCCTAATTCACAGCATGGTAGACATCAGATCAGCATGGTAGATATCTGATCAGCATGGTAAATATCTGATCAGCATGATGGATATCAGATCAGCATGGTAGATATCAGATCAGCATGGTAGATATCAGATAAGCATGGTAGATATGTAAGCAGAGAATTCACCGTACCTCCATTCCTTCCTCTATTCCATTAATGATGAGATTATCAATGTGCTTCTTTTGTTCACCCTAGTAACAGAATGCAAGAGAAGATGGCATTACTACAAAACAGCCAACATGACTTCACTCCCCCACCATACTAAAACAGACCAAAAACCATTAGGTGCCATATATACAAACATTTGCAAGATCAATATGCAATGAAAGTGCATGTCATTTGATTAAATGTATAAAAAAAATAAAAAAAAACTTTGTACCAATTACTCGCCAGTAATCTTACATATTTCAACATTCTGATTTAATGGATTGTAGCCCACATCTTCCTAGCTTTACCAATCGTACAATAACTGATTTGTGGGGAAACAGCTCCCTCTAGAAATTTGAGCTCCAGCTTTCATTGGTTACTGTACACATTGAGGTGGGCTAGAGGAGCTAGTGGAGCTTTCTTCCTACCAGTGAATCAATATGCAGGCGAGATGAATAAAGCAAAAGGAAAATATAACCAACTATCTATGATAAACACATCAAAAAACATCTTCAACTACAGTAACTTATATCACTTGAAACACTTATGTTTCGTTTGTGTGTTGTTTATTGTTTTGAGCTCCAGCAATCAGTTACTGGGACTTTAAGGGTTGCTTAAAAAATGGAAAGAGCGACAGTGTTTCAATGTTTACATTGTGGTACAAAACATAGGACCATATTGGCTAAAACTGAAGCACCTTTGTAGCTCATCCAACATTAGCTAACCAGCTAAATTAGCCAAGCAATAGAGCACTGACATGAGTTTCTCCAGCCATGACAGGAATCCCTTAAAGTTATTTACACTTCATCAAATTACATATGTACTTGGTTGTGTATTAACCAGTTTATACATTATGTCACAGAACCAGTTTCACTTCGTCCTACCTTAAGCTCTGCTTTGCTTTTTCTTGAACTTCTTCTTATGGGATAGTAGTCAGTAACTTTTCGATTTTGTGAATTCCTACTTTCTGCACTGTAATGAAAACAGGAGAGCGTGCATCAACACATTTTCATCAATTATCACCCTGCTACTGGAAATGTATTTGGTGACAAGTATGGACACAAACACATCATCTCATAGTGTACTGTCTGTCTACATACAGTAATTCTATCTTGATTATGAAGGAACACTCCAACATTTTGGGAAACACATTTATTTGTCATCTTCCCCTGAGTCAGACAAGAAGATTCATATCAGTTTCATCTCTGTGTCCAGTAGCCCCAGAGAGAGGTCCAGGTGCATGCTAGCCTAGCTTAGCACAAGGACTGGAAGCAGTAGGGAGCAGCTAGCCTAGCTCCATCAAAAGTGAAGAAATGCAACTCCAAAACTGACGCACAGAGATGAAATTGATATCAATCTTCTCATCTGACTCTGGGGAAGATGGCAAATAAGTGCATTTCCCAAAATGTTGGGAATGTTTTTTTTTTGTTTGTTTTTTTTAAACTTAGCACAGATCCATAATCACAACACCCTTACATTCTGAGTGTAGACTTCTTTCCTTTGACCTTGCATCGGATTCCTCTCCTCTGGTTGGTGAGGCGAGTGGTGCTGTTGTTGGTGAGGAGGGGAGAGTGAGCCGTCTTGTTGCTTAGAGGGAGAGAGAGCTCAGCTTGGGAACGAAGGCAGGTGGGAGAATAGTGGAGCTGTGGTGAGGGCTGCTCATCTGCCCAACAGGAAGAACGTTGGTTGTAGCTGGCCTCCCTCTCTGTGAACTCAGAGTCCTGCATTTTCAAGCTGATGGAATTTGGTCTCATGCCTGGATGAAATGAGCAAATAGTGACATTCAAATGAAAGGCAAAAATGAGGAGTGTGTTGCCCTGGTGTCTCAATCATCAAGTGTCTATTGATGGATATGTTTGAATCCTGGTTTATGCTATGCTGTCTAAATTCCTCCGCTATCTTTCCTATAAAGTGACTATTGAAAAGTGATTCATATAGACATAACTTTTTCTACAAAATTTCCCCCAGCACTTGAAGAAAATTCATGTTTTGAGGCAGGGAACAGTTACTATAATGGCATGTTTTTTCCTCTGATATGCCATTTGATTTTGAGGCCAGGGATTTTGCATAGCACCAGAACAACTTGTGGAGGGTGTTGTCTGAAACACCTTTCCCCAAATTTCAAAATGCTTGCAAATTTGGATATTGCAGTAGATTTCGGATATAATTATTATTATTGTTATTAAGTTGACTTGACAAATACTGATATTGTAATTGCCTTTTTTGTCAACACTACTCCTCTTACAGCTTTGAAGCTACCAGCTTTAAAATTGCTGGGCATCCTCAGGATATGCCTGTGTGGTGTGCTTGTGCTTTTTGTATGGATAGCTCACTTCTATCCTTTCTTTCACTTGTTTTTTCATCCCATTTTTCTCATAGATCTTTAAAGGGACATGGCTATTATCAACTTTAAAGGTAGAATCTGTAATGTTGTCAAACAGCGACCTCTAGGCAAAATATGACAATATGGTACTGCACTTTGTTTACAGTTTTTGTTTTTATCTGATGTGTGGATTGGATTTCAGTGGGGATGGGGGAGGGGTTGTGACTGCTGGCCACACCTCAGGCTCCACCATGAGAGGTCTGGAGAAATTCACAGTATAATAAGTTACTAAACTCCAACCCAAATGTCAGACCAAAACAAAAAAGTAAACAAAGTGCAAGACCAAGTGGAGCTCTTCTGCCTAGAGGTCGTTGTTTGATGGCATTACAGATTATACCTTTAAGCTAGAGCCTTCCAACTAGCTATACAACTTAGGACATGCCCAACTAATGAATGTTGATGCCCCCACCCCCCAATCTTTCTGTTGATTACAGCTTGGCTTTGTCGAGCCAAATTAGTTTGTTCACAAACTTTACATTCTAGTTATTATTAATAATAATAAAAACAATATTATGTGCAACCCTATTTAAGGAGGATGTGGACTACTTGCATTTAAATGTATACATGTGACCATTGCACTGTTTTCATACTGTCCTGTTTGTCTTCTTTTGCACTTATGCTGTTTTGTGTAGTAAATTGAAATGAGCCCTTTGAAACCTGTACTGAAAACCAATTCCACCGGCCAATAAAAGAAACGTTAATAAAGTAAAATGGAGAGCAAACATTGTTCTGCTCTAGAGATGCAACGAAAAGTACCTACCATCTTCTTGCCATTGTGTGTCATTTTGTAGAGAGCATCTAGCAGCACACCTTCCCTCTTGAGTTACTTTGATCATCATCTCATCGTGAACAGGCGACTTGGACTTGTTGCAGCTTAAGAGGGTGATGGAGTGGCCATTGTATACAATTTCCTATGAAGTCAGAGGTAGAGAAAATCGATTTATGTCTTGTAACTGCCTTGTGTGAACCTTCCGTTATTCTATGTTATACTCCCTCGTGGTGAACAACATGTCATACATACTTTGACTTTTATTACATTCATTAAGACAACGAATTCTCAGGGCAGTTACAATGAGTATGAGTGAGTCTTCATCATTTTAATCCCCAGTCTAGGTGGGGCCAATGGACGTAACAAATATAAACACGCACGCCCACATCCACAATACCTAAACTATGAGCCTCTTTGCTTTTTATTTGTTGGCTGGCTAACAAATCCCTTCGACGTCACACTAATTGTATATGGCAAGTCTTGTTACGACAAATAGGCTAACGTTACTCTACTAACTTTAGCAGTATAAAAATAAATGGATTGCGATGTAACAAATCGTAGCAAGCCTGTTGGCCCCATCTGACATAAAATGATATGGCTGATGATTGGCTCAAAGCTGACGCAGGCAGGCACGCTAGCTGCCTCGCTCTGGCCAGCTACCTAGACCTTTAACTAACGTCAGCAGGCAAGTTTGTACAAATTATACTCAAAAACAGTAGCAATATGATCGTTGCATTTCAAAACATAATTGCACACACTGCTTTCAGTCTCAAATAATGCAGTGCCTAACCATTTTACCTATATTTGGCGTGGGGATGCCATACCAACCAAACTTACCCCGTTCATTTCCGACTTGTTTTTGTGGTTCTTCTTTTCAGATCTCTTTATCGCTTTGCATAAGGATTCGCCTCCAGTATGTTGCAAAAGCTGGTTATTTGTCTTCCCTGTTTCATAAAATGGTCACTTCCATCAGTCTTTTAACGTGGAACCCTCTCGCCTATCCCTATGAACGTGTCCTTCGAAATCTGTTATGGTTTAAATTCCTCTGCCGATGCGGCCACCACAGTCCCTCTTCTCCGCCATGTTTCGATATTTCAATGAATGCGTTCTTTTAATGCACCCAGGCGATGGCCCGTCACGTGACTGAAACACATCGGTGAGGGCGGAGCCAACTTTAGCATTATAGTTCAAGGGCTTTAGCTCGCGTTGCTTGAGCGGAGCGCAAGGTACTACACAAAACATGGACATTGGCCAAGCTAGTGAAGGTCACATAATGTGAATATTATGCTATCTGATGTTCAGCCAGGGTTTCGCGTGTTCATCCGGGAGAAATTGCAGTCAAGGTTGCCGGATCACATACTACACGGCTAAAGTAGTTCAATGAAAGTGTCAGTAGGTGTCGTTGCAGCCGTTTTTCTGGCTTGCGAGGCTACAAGCAACGATTCAGTCGGTCGGAGAACCTTTCCCGACCAGCATCCAGTGCCAGCATCCAATGCCAGCATGCCTTGACCTCACACCATGACATATCTGAATGAATTTGGACTCATTGGAACCACAGGAGTCTCCGATTTACAAACATGTCAAATCTATGAGAGTACCATGCAGCTTTTGGCCACAATCATGTGCTTTTGTACAAAGATGCGATTTCCATATTTTATATAATATGTTTGCTTATTTCTAACCTGTGGGCTATATAGTGCAGTGAAGTAAGTTAAGTGTCCTGATGTCAAAAGTTACTGATACAAAATAACAGTATTAACATTTCCCAAGTGTTCTTCAAGGTCTTGAGGTGGTCTTTTTGAGTGACTTTTGACATTTGTTTCCAATTCTTAAGCTGCATCTCAAATTAATCTCTAGGGTCCCAGCTTTCTGATGGTTTAGATAACTTCTGTTTGCTTTTGACTTAGTCTAGTCTCGCATAGCCAGACCTCTCTTCACACTACGTTAGCGCTGTGCCAGTACTACACTGTTTACCATAAACCTCCACCTCTCAGGGATTCATCCTCCCTACCCCCCACAATCACCTCCAGTGAAAATGGTTTCTCCTTGAAAATCTGCATACAATCCCCTCTCAAAACTCACGGGGGACAAGAATTTAGAGGCTGTTTATTTTTTAGAAAATAAAAAGTACTCAGGGGGCTCAGTCTCTCAAAACTTCAAACTTCAGTGATGCCCCTGTGTAGTTCCCTCAATTGATATTGCATGTAGAAACAAGTTCCACTAATAAAAGTTGTATTATAAATCAGTCTTCTAGGTAACCCTGACATCAGACAGAGCAATGAGTTTGATTAGGACGGTCCCAAAGATAAGGTGGTATGATAAAGTTAAGATGAGATTTTCCCTACCCCTGACTCTTGAGAGTAGTGTCACTGGATAGATTGGGCAGATATGGTTTTATTCTGTTATGTGGTCTATGGTGACATCTTGTGGTTGTAAAAAGGCAAAAAGAACATACTCCCATGTAGAGGCGCTGACGAGGGTAAACTTCTATATGATTCTATGAGGGCATTCAAATTTTGAGGAATATAGTTGCACACTCATTTCTCTTTCTTGTGACATTACATGTTGTTTATTACACCAATGTTTCAGCTATCAGGATGTCCTGTATATGACACTGGAGGAATAGCATTCTGCCCTTATGGTTATTGCTTTGTGACTTATAAATGTTTTTGAGGTTGATGGGTATACATGGGGAATAATAGCATACTCATTTGGATGATAAAGTCAAAATGTTCTGGCCCAATCCATTTTTTTACCATATAAATGACATTCATTCTGAAAGAGTGTAATTCGTAAATGGAAAATATGCTATTTGGAATATGGGATTTGGCCCCATCATGAATACAAATATAGGTCTGTTTTACTCCAATCTTTACAAACATTATCAGCATAAACAAACCTATTACAGCCCCAAATTACAGTAAATACAATTTAAAACTCATATTTAGGCCATCTACTGTCTACTGTTAGTCCTCGTATCAAGAGCTCAGTCAATCAACTATAGAATGAAAATATGTTTCCATTCCTTGTTTGTTTGTTTTCTTCCTTTTTCGGGGGGTTAGTTTATTTTGTTTACATTTGGATCACAGATTGTGCCTTTAAGTTATACAGTAGTTCTGCCTCAGTGATCCAGCAGGAGCAGACAGAGACCTCTGGTGTTTTAAATAAAGTGTTTTACAATCATTAAATCAATACAGCCATAGTAATAGGCTGTATTTTGCAGCATTGCAAGCAGCCATAAGCACACGGGAGCACACAGAGACAAGGAGCCTGGCACCCACGTGCCCACGGCTGCCCGCAACATCACCCGCCGATGCCCGCTCGTCTGCAACCACCAGCAATCCAACATTCAAGCATAGGAAAGATCATACAGTAGGAAACACATAAAGCATAGCACAGGCATCTAGACAACAGTACCATAAAGCACGACAACACATCACAATGAACACTTGACATCACAATATGACATTACTATTAACCAAGTTTCAGTTATGAGAGCATTTTTGACTGTCCAATAACCATTGTTTTATAGATTTGGAAAAGGAATTAAGAGATATGATGTTCCTTAGTTCTGTAGGTACAGTGTTCCATGTATGTGCTGCTTGATAGGAAAAGGCTGACTGTCCAAAAGCACTTGTTCTAAAAGGTGTTTTACAGTCCCCTCTGGTTACAGCTTGACAATGCTTAAGTTTAGATTTTCCTTAATGAATTCATTGAGTGGAGGGGGGCCAAGCCATGGAAGATTTTATATACAAGCAGAATGTCTGAAAATGTGATCATGTTTTCCCAACTTAAGTTAAATGATATAAACTTAAATTATATTTATTAAAAATGTTACAGTGATGATATGACTTTGGCTTTTTATCCAATATTTCCAGTGTTTGATTATAAAGTGTTTCAACTAATTTTAAGGTCTTAACATACATGCCTGTGCCCAGCTAGTAAAACAGTAGTTCATGTGTGAAAAAATCATAGCGTTGACTTTGACGCCTCAGTAGTTAGAGTATTCCTAATATATCTAAAATGTGCCAAATTAAATTAAATTCTGTTTAAAACAAAATAAATAAATTTGTTTTTTAAATTTGAGTTGTTGAAACAGTACTGCTGTTCATTCATGCAGGGTCATTTGTTACTCAAATTTTAGATCTACACCAAAAATGTAATCTGAAAACATTCAATCATGTTATTGAAACACTCAAGGTCTCACTCCACCACATGGAATTTTCAGTAATTGAGGATATTGGACCTCAAGACTCACCAGTAAGCTTCTCTTACTGTTCTACCTCAGTAGATCACTCAAAAGCAGTAATTTATAATACTTTAAAGGTAGAATCTGTAATGCCATCAAACAGTGACCTAAAGACAAAATATAGGTACCTCTTGGTACTGCACTGATGTGTGAGTTCAAGTTGAATGGGCATAGAATATATAGCTTGATATATATTTATAACATAATATGTATAGCTATATATAGCTATATGGTAACTTATACTGTGAATTTCAGACCTCTCTCGGCAGAGCCTGAGGTGTGACCAGCAATAGCAACCCATCCCCATTTCCTGCCCTTTGTGGCTCTTGGGTTTGGCAAAATTCAGTTGAAATGTATTTTGTCATTAATCGTCTGTCTAGTACATTGGGCCTCAAACTTCTTGGTCCAAGGCCCCTAAAAACAGAGGGACACCTATTCGCTACCCCCCTAACCCAACTTAGTGAAGCGTAGACAAAATCATCATCGTCATCATCAAACCTTTATTTAACCAGAAATAAAATTTAAAAAACATTGAGACCGAGGTTTCTTTTTCAAGGGTGATCTGGCCAAGAAGGCAAGCACGAATTACATCATTGCATACATAACAAAGCACAATACACATGTCATTAGACTACATACAACCGAAATTGAAAATAAAAAATACAATTCAGCTTAATAAAATACAAGCACAATAAAACAGTAACAATCAACCTCAGCGTACTGAGGGGAGAGAGGCCAGAGGTAAAGAAGAAAAGTGCTACACATCGACATCAAAGCAGGAGCAGCAGGTGGCAAGGATCTCAGATATTTTTTGTTTGAAACAATACAGAGAGATCGGAGAGGCCAATTTGAGACGTGTATGGAGGTCATTCCAGGACCAAGGGCCATAATAAAATAGGCTTCTTTTACTTGCCTCAGTCCGCACGGGCGGCACTTTAAAACGCATCCAGGTGCTGGATCGGAGATTATGGGAGTTTTGAATTAATTCAAGCTTGGAACAGATGTACCATGGAAGTTTGCCAAGAACAGCCTTATATATGAAAACATACCAGTGCTGCAACCTACGTGTAGCCAATGAAGTCCAACCAATTAGTGAGTAAAGTGTACAGTGATGCGTCCTATATGATGAGTTAGAAATAAATCTCAGAGCGGCATGGTAAAGCGGGTCAAGTTTGGCTAAGGCAGTAGGGCAAGCAAATCTATAAACGACG
>OMKL01006684.1:3742-14518 GCA_900302295.1 Parasudis fraserbrunneri
GTCAGAAGTGTGTTGCTTCAGAATTCCCATGGAAGTCACATAATGTACTCTAGGATGATATGACAAAGGATGGGACGCAGCCTATGTAGACGGTTTCAGTTGAATTGCGTCGCTAGGGAACAGCTCGGACCCAAGTTTATTTCCTGTCATATTGATATTAGCAAACAGTGCAACAGGAAATAATATTTGGTCCATTTAGAATGTTTATGTTGTCAAGTTGAAGTGGTCTATAATGTTCTCACGGAAGAAGTTCAGCACTGGGAGACAATGCTACTTCTTACTTTTTTTTTTACGACGACATTGACCCATCCTTGTCTTATAATTCTAGACTGCTGCTGCTGTGAGCTCGGTGAGCCACCCGTGCAAATACATGAGGGCTGTGAGGTCAGAGTTACCCAGAGGCTACTATCAACTTAAAAAAAAAAAAAAAAAAAAAACGGGCTGACTCTTATCGTTTTATTCCCAATGAAAATTTAACGGACTTAAAAGAACCTAATAAATGCACCAGAACGGGCATGTAGCCCTCATAATGCATGGTGCCTCTCTCCAAAAATACACAGACTAGTCGGTAGTAAGTATTTATTGTTTAAATAATGGGTGGGAAAGCACCTCAGGATGTCTAGATAAAATATTATGAATTAGGCTTTGATCTTTGGTTCGGAGCAACACAATGGACACTTACAAAGTACAGTATGTGAGGATGAAAGAAATTAGATATGTAGTGTACGCTTTGATAGCTTTATTTAGTTAACAAAGGTCGAGAGTAAATGTTTATGTGAAATTAAGATAGGTGCTCAGGGACTGTAGAACTACTGTAGGTGGAATGTAGTGGTCATGGCCTTTAACTGCTAGTAATTGGCTACAGACTGAATTCAGTTTGTTAGAGGTCAAAGGTCAGTGGTGGTTACAAAATATATAGAGGGAAAGAACAGCAAGTGTTAAAAAGACTGGTATGGAGTGTGTCTTATTAAGGAGAAAAAAAGGCTTTATCTGAAGTGCTATATTTGGTGGAGCATGTTGTTAGATATGTGTCTGTGATTTTGTGTCTGCCTTGAATAAGGAAAGCTATACAGTTGCTACAGAGACAACTGTGTAGACTGGAAAAATGATACTTACTTGAATCAGGAGGATATCAGGTCTATGTTACTTTTACATATTTGTCTTCTGGTTGAACTTTTTGTCATTCAGGGTGGCCATTTATCTCGAATGAAAACAAGCAATGGAACTAACATAGTGTCTGTTTAGTAATGTGATGTAGTAAAGGTCTAGGTAAGGATTTTGGTGCGATCTGTTTAGCTCATGAAGGAATAATTACATGATACATGTTGGGACAAAATCTGCATGGTACCAACAGCTGGTCAAACAAAACCAAACTGTACTTGATTTGTACTGAACTAGAAAGCGTGAACTTCCGCGTTGAGATTTGTACATTAAGCCTATTCTATAAGCTAAGTATGAGGTCTTAACAAGTTGTTAATAACAACCTATTACACTGTGTCAAGAAAAAGAACAAAAAGAGGCTCCTCTGTTATCGTTGTTTTAAATGTGATTTTTTCGTTCAGTTCTTTTTCATATTGTCATTCTAGCTGTTATTCTGGGTTGTTAGTGGAGTGTAATCATTGTAATGATTTTGTCAAAACACGGATTCAAGTGCACCCACTCACTTGTTTTGAGTAGTTGCTTAAATATGGTCTTTAAATGCAGCTATGAAGATGAATTACCACATTGTAAAGCATAAACCTTGTGACCAAGACTGTCGAAAGGCTCAGTCCGTTCAGTCTTGAAGGTCCAAAAATAATTGAAATGCTGAGGCAGAAATTTTTAGAAGTGAATTATCGTCTTCCCCTCCGTCTTGGCCACGCATAGGAATGCAATGTCAAACTTTAACTTTTTTCTTTGAGTTTGTGCCTATAGATGTTCTGTAAAGTGCTGTATAAAGTAACGATTCTGCAGATAAGATGATCCATCAGCCTTTATGTAGGAATTTTAGTCTGTGACCTTGTAGAGAATTTTTATTTATTGTGTTCGGGGAGGGGGGGTGAAAGTGGTAGACTTATGTTCAGCCTTTTACATTTGTGCCAAAATGTTTGCAGACTTTGTGTGTCATACAAAATTATATATCACAGTATATCTGCATTAGTATGTCGTTGTTGCCCATAGTTTTATCACAGAATGCCTGACGCTATCCACATTGAATGGTCTCTCAACCTCTGGAATCTGGAAAATCTCATACGGTATCCCATAGTAACAGGCTAAGATAGTTAACACATTCCAAATCTACTGATAGTCACTGGTGTCATGTTGGCCAATGAGGAGGCTTCATGTCGTACCCTATCTGACCAACCAGGGGGGTCATACTGATAGATGACAGCCAATCATAAAGCAGTACAATCATTGTGATCCTTTTATTGTTTTGCAGAGAGACAATGTGCAAGATAACAACCTCAACAAAGCTCCCTTAATGTCATTTATCTATGTATGTGTTATGTACGGTTATGCTTCTGCTATACATTTGTTTCTCATGTTGATTTTACAAGCATAGTTTTATGTCACACACGGCCACTGTCTTTTGTAAATAAATAAATAAATGAAAAATTGTGAGATATATTAAAAAGATTTAAAATCTTGCTTGCTTGTTCATGTCATTATTTTTTTCTATGCTTTAATTAATTAATTCTCATTAGCCAATATGCAGTAGGGCTTGGGAACGTGATGTCAGGTAACGTCATAAGGCTGCCATCTGTAGAGGATCATTGGTTGATTATGTGTGTTGATAGGCAGAGTTTTGGAATAAAATATGGTTTGCGAGTCTATCACAACCATCATGAGAGAAACCTCAACTCTTCTTTTTGTCTATCCCTACCTATGTGTTTGTACATTTTGCAGTTTTAGTGATTTCTAAATACAAATTGATGTAAGTGACCCACCAAAGTTGGATGACCGGCGTCCGTAGCAACGCATAGCAACCGTCTTAACTCCCCACCCACTTTCCGAGCCCTATTAACTGAAAACACCATCTGGAGAGAAAAAATAGACCAAGAACTCTACTGGTATCTACTACCTCCCTTTACCAACTACCCTTGACACAGAAGCTCTTTGCACAGAACAGAGCAGAAACACCCCCCTGGGAGCTCAGTCAGAAACAAGGCATTTCGGTTCTTCACCAACACATCTGAATTGAAAACACAAACTGTGACCTTTTCTCTGATGCTCCGGGCCACACAGAGTGCCAAAGAAATGAGACAAAAAGACAGTATAAATGAGGTCGACGACCTTTGCCATATCCACATCCACCTCCTGTGGGTGGTTCAGATTTTAAAAAGAGGGAGACAGCTCCAGCAGTGACTCCACTCACTAGTCTATAGGTCGTATCTAGCGCCTGCCGATACCGATTGTGAGTCCTAAACTCGGCTGTCAAAGTTAACGCGCAAATTCGCATTATTATTAGTGCCATTAAAACGAATTTGCGTTACCGTATTAACTTTTGACAGTTTAACTTTGGCTGTCAAAGTTAATGCGTTAACGCAAATTCGTTGTAAGGCCACTAATTTTTTTTATGCATTAACGCACGTTCTGTTATGATGACCCTTTACCCGACACGTATTTTAGGAATCAGCTAGCAACTTAAGTCAGATGGCAATAGCACAAAAAAAAAGAAAAGAAAAAGGTATTTTGAATGGCAAGTTCAGCTACAAAGCCCTACCAGATGAGTATCCCTTCCAGCGAGAAGCCAAGATGGCAACTCTGTCAGTGGTGCTTTGATGCGTCTCCAAAAAGAATTTGACTCCAACCAGAAGAACAATGTTTTGAGGCCAAATAAACTCCAACTTTGTTATAAGGTTTAACTAGAATACATGTAAATTAAGTGATTCAAAGATTTTAATTGCTCAATTAAGAAAAGATCAGACTGCTAGCTAACATCCCTCTACAAGCTACACGACTAGGAGGTCAAATGTGATTCTGCCGTAATCGATAATAATTTATTACAAATCAGTGGTACAGCCAATATTTCTTTTAATTACATTTTCTGCCTCTGTGAGATGGTCTACAGCATAAAACATTTTAATAAAAAGTTCTTATTGAGAAAAATGCTTCCTGTAATCACTTGACCCGGCAGTTTATGTTAACCAAAGGCTAGCGTTTTGTGGTGCCAGTGCTCATGTAGTGCTCATATAATATTGATTCATAACGTTACTCCGTTTACTACGTGTGAAAACGTCTTCATTTTCTACATGTTAAACCTTTGGACATTCCTTAACCGACAGCTATCTTGTAAAACGATGGCCGAAGAAAACGTCCTCACGTCAGTCTGAGCAAGTGAACACCAAGGCGGATAAGCGGACTAACAGATTAACTGCCGGTCATTTTTTAAAATAATAACAACTTATTATTAAATGTTTTCATGCTGTAGACCATCTCACAGAGGTAGAAAATGTACTTAAAAGAAATATTGGCTGTACCACCGATTTTTAATCAATTATTTTCGATGACGGCAGAATCACGTTTGACCTCCCTATAAGTAGGCTATCGGCCAGTACTGAGTACCAAAATGATATAGGCCTTTTGCTGTTACTGAGCAGTATATAGTAGTACCATTATTTTGGGGTCATTAGATAAAAAATAAACTCCATTAGAGAGATAAAACATAGTTATATGTGCTCATAATGCTGAAAATTTAGTTGATTTTGCTTTGATTTCTAACGTGTTACATAATGGCCCCTGGTATCAGATTTTAGTATTGGGGGGGAAATCTCCCGATACCAATACCCTGTTTTAGCCTTGCTGCAGCCCGATATCCGATGCTAGTGTCGGTCTCATATCACTGCATCCCTAGTTGTGTCATCCTGCTGTCCTCAGGTGAACTACACACCGACCAGTGACTCCATCGACGACAACAGAGGGGAAATGCTTGCTCCAGCGATGCTTCCAGCTCAGTGATCCACATCCTCCTGCTCCCACCTCCTCCTCCTCCTCCCTGCTCCCAAAGAGCTCGGCTCCATCTGCCCCATAGGGAGTTGTGTTCTGTTTGTGCTTGTAAGAGCCCCAGCCTTTGGCATACCACTACATCTATGTCTGGCAACACTGAAAGCGCCACCACATCATCCGTCTGTGTCTCCGTCTAGTGGGCACGCGCGGGATAAATGTAGGTTAACAGATAAACAAGGATGTTCTGTAGTGGAGGATAAACCCGCCTAATCTCAGTTCACCCACCTTTTTATTTGGGAAATACATAGAATAGAGTATATTAGTAAATGTTATCGGATTGATGCGAGTAACATGAAAATAGGGTCTTGTTGAAGAAATAAAACAAAATATTAGCCTACTATGCTGAAAAAATATATATTGAAATTGTGTGTGTATATATTGGTGATTATAACCGGTATTGTGATCGTCAACTGGAGTTCATAGTTTACCCACCTTTTATTTTACCACTGCATCGCTGTAGATAAGCACGAGTGGTGTGGTTATTGAAATGGATACGTTAAGTGATTTGAACGAACATATGTAGATTAATACAGTGGCTCTGAACCTTTTTTGTGTCAAGGACTCCCAAATTTATACACGATGGGCCGCGGATCCCCCAATTTGATAAGGACCCCCATCTGAGAGTGGCTCACTTTTTTGTGATTAAGTCCACAATTCCATGTTTTAGTTGAGGAGATAACAATGGAGAACGTGATGCATATGATCAGAATGGTCACTCTTATATTCTCTCATCAGGTAACTTTTACTGTGAAATGTGTGAAATAGTAGAATTAAGCTATTTCCCATTTTGGGGGGGACCCCCTGGAACCCCTTCAAAGACCCAGGGGGTCCCTAGACGCCATGTTGAGAACCACTAGGTTAATAGATTTGTTATTGAAACAAATACGAATAAGTGATTTGAAATACCTTTCTTTCTATCTACACCTTGGAAGATTTAGATGATATATTAGGATGAGGATTTCATCCCTCCGGATCAAATTTGCAGGGCAGCATGCAGAGAGGGAGCTCCATAAATACATTGATTCTGATCAGTGTTATGATCAACTCTTACTCACAAACAGACGTTACTGTATCTTGAGCTGATAGACACACTCATGTAAGGCTAAAGTGATGGTCTCACAGAAACAATCCAGTGCTCTGTGAATAGCCCCCCTAGGAAATCAACTGGTATTAGGTAGCTAACAATATTTCAACATCAATTTTGAATACTTAAACTAGTATTTCATCAGTAGTATTTCGTAGACTGATTATCTGATAAAAAATACAAATAAACAAAATTCGCCTACATCATTTTCACGTTATGTTGGCACAATCTTATTTATTGTGCTGTATCTAGTGTATTAGGCGGCCTACTCGGAACAGGCTGCCTTTAGGACCTTGTGGAAGCATCATCAGACAGTCCGCAGGCCCCTGCAGTGTGAGCGGAGCATCTGGAGGAGTGCTGGCCGGCTGGGGAGGTGGAGGACCGGGAGAGAAGAGGAAGGAGGCTCCGGGAGCAAGCGAAACAAAAAGGGTCAGGCCTGGGACTTGGCAAAACGGGTAATGAACACTGTGATTCACTCGTTTAAAACCACAGCCCGGTAAGGCTGAGCTAGGCGTTCAGAAGGGGTAACCTCTATCGGAACAAAATGTGAAAGCCCTCAGAGCGGAAGGCGTTCGATGGAAGGGGAAACAGACAGCGATTGGGTTATGTTGCTTTTGCAGATGTGCTGATTAGTCATTGCGATATGCACTTGAACTTGAAGGCTGAATTTATAGGATAGAGCAAAGATTATTGCTACAGAATAACCGCCTCATTAAAATAACGTTTTTTTTTCCTTTAGTGGTTGTGGCCTGTAATGGGTACAATCCCTAGGGTCATATGCAGACTTCCCCTGTAAAAGACGTGTAAAACTTTGTCATTTTAATGTATAGCCTAGCCTTTTGAATAATAAATGGAAGTAAGTTAATCGCAATCATTTAAGCAAATCACCTGAGCCGATTGTAGCCTAGCCTGCATGAAATTGCGGTGACACTAAATGCCTATGTGTCCCTATAATAAATTATTTTCCAAGATAACACGTTCTGGCTATAGCATAATTTTCAGGAACAAGTTCATTTTTATCGCCTAACCCCAAATAAATCACAACCAATTGCCAGTAATCTTGGCTTAGCTCTTGAAGGAAATGAAATACAGCTTGGCCTCTGAAATAGATTTTTTTTCTCAGTTTCCACATTCTGCCTGTTCTACAATGTAACAGTGTGGTTGCGCTCTGTGCGCGTGGTTGCCTCCTAAAGTGTGCTACAGTTCACTTGTGATTGTAGGAGGCTACCTCAACAGTTGAAAATGAGTGAAATAATAAATGCTGTATTGGGCAACTATCAAAAACCGAGGCCTTTTAATATCCTGTCGTCAGTCACATACAGACTAGTGGCATGTAATGTCGACTACTGTACATCCATAAATCCATGTGGCGAGGAAAGTATGGTCTATACGACCCGAGTCTATAGTAGTCATATAATATCTATGTAGGCCTCTCTCTGTAGGCTCTGTAGGTCTGCATATTTGTAAAACGATGTGCACTTTAGACATAGGTGACATTATTAGAGAGATTAAGAAAATGCTCCAAGCTATATTTTATACATTCATCAAAATGTGTCCAAAATGTAGGCCTATCAATGGAGATAGAATCTGCAATGCAACATTTTTATTTAGACAGCCTGCTATTTGCAATCTACACAGTATTTGTAGCCAGATTGCAGAAAGCATCCCAATAACCTAATAGAAAACTAAGGTATTTGTAATGTGTAACTCATCAGTCAGCCATTTCACTATAAAACTAATCAGTCCTGTTCTTTATTTTGCAGAGAGAAGAAGGATCATCAAATCATCTTTTTTGTTCCTTTTGAGTTTGTTTTCATCTGAAGCTTCCCGCGTTTACATTGACCATAAAGACGATAACTTTTAAGACTCGTAAGACTCTTGATGATGCCGTCCAACACTGTCACCAACACCAACACCACCACCACCACCACTGCATTCAAAAGCCTCGACCACGGTGATGTGCCTGGCAACAGAGTGATGGTAAGAAACTGCAGTGTAAATGAAATTACCCCCCAGGCAACTCATACTAGATCTCTCTGAGGCAACTGAAGTAGGGCTGCGAGGCATATCAGTTTGTAGTGTACTGTCATCAATCCGTTCAGAAGTATGCATTTTTACAATGCCGTCCTCAAGGGTACATGCATTTGTTATTGTTTAGTTTATCCATTTGTAAAATTGCATGTTGTAGTAGTGTTATGAATAATTTGTGATGGAAAATGGATGAGATTAGACCATTCTAAATGTAGTAGCACCACAACACATCAGTTGTATTACCAAAAAAAGAAGACATCACATCACACCTTAATTTGTACTGCATTAACAAAATACCATCAAGTATTATTACACCATCAAAAATAAGAAGAGATATTGTGATAGGATATTTGTCCATATTGCCCAGCCCCACATTGAAGGTAAACTCCTCTGCAGTGTAATAGATAGATAGATAGATAGATAGATAGGTAGATACCTTATTAATCACCTTAGGGAAATTAGGCTGTCATGTGTTGATGAAGGACTCTGTGATTTATGGAGTCGACTGTGGGGTCGAAGGGGTGATTCAAACCGCACTATAACAGCTTTTTCAATGAAGTGTCGATTTCTTTTGGATTTGATCCTAGATCGCTGCTGTGATGTGAATCCCTCTGAGGGGCAGGGCGCTTGACAAAGACATTTATCATCAACTTCTGAAACCAGTCAGTGGCAGTGTTGACAATGCAGTAATTGTTCGGGCGACAACGTCAAATAAGTGCCAAAAGTTGTTCGCATCATTACATGCTCACTTTCTTAACGTCGCCTCACTGAATCAACATTTAATCAGCGGGTATGTAGTATATTGTAGTATATGTGTGTGTCTGTGCGTCAGTGTATCCCCCTCAGAGAAAAAAAATCTTGGCGGGATTGAAAGCCTCTGAGGCAGCGTGCAGAACATGTGGCACTCAAACTCTGCAGTGAAGCCCATACAAGTTGAATTATTTTAGGTGGGGTGGCGGCTTGTCTTGGCAGGGTGCGTTAGGGAAACACTAGTGTGAATGGGGAGGTGGGAAGGGGTGTTTGTGGCACGCGGCAGTTTTAACAGTGTTATGGCAGTGATAATACACAGATATAATAACGATAACAACAGCAACTTGATATCATACTTTGTACAGAGCGCCGTGTGACCAAATGGCCCATCTCAGTTTCAGCAGCTGTTGCGTTGTTCCCAACTCACCGATTTCATGAATGGACTAATCACTTAAGCTATCTGTTAAGCTCACTTCTTATTGATCTCTGCAATTCATAGACCTGCTGGAAGAGAGTTGTATCATTGATTACCTCTGTCTATTTATTGAACTGTGAATCTCGGGTTACATTTATCATAAGTGATGAGAATTCAACATCCAGCAGAGGGCCAGATCGTCGTTTTAAAATAAACATTAACAAATGAATTAAATTTGTTAATTAACGGAGACGTTGTAGATATTCACAAGCCAACGTTTCGGCGCAGAACGAATCCGTGACGCCGCAATCGCAGCGTCAGCGATGCTCCCCGAACGGAGCGTGTCTGCCTGTCCGAGGCGGCTGCTGTGTTGAGGTGTCGTCACTGCACGATGTGATGCTGGCTGTTGTAATGGTGGTTTGGTGACGTGGGCGTTGGCTGCTGTAGGTTCAGCCGGTGCTGGAGTGGCTCTATGTCTGTTTTTACTGGGGGATCTGTCCTCTTCCTCTACGCTCCCATTACACTGCACTGCCCCCCAGTCCTGTTGCCTGGCAACAGGCATTGCCTTAAATAACCGGCTACCCAGACGGAAATAGTGCAAAGATATTGACTGTGTTATCGGGTTCACTCCAGGCAACAACAAATAGTATTTCATGTTTTCTGTCGTTTTATAAAAATATTTTGACAATACTGTGTGGGCAAAATGGTGTAGTAATTCTGACTATGCTCAGGCTTGGGTGAAACACATTACAGAGTGGTGTAGGCTGTTCCGAAGGTGATAGCCAGTCACCACTGAATCGTGTCATCGTTGTAAGTGGTTCCAAATGAGTCTGCACACCAGGCTGCACTCAAAATGTACTATTATCTATGCAAATTGCATCACTCTATGGCCAAGAATGTCCCAAGAAATGACATGGGATTGGAATCATTATTTGAAGAAGATGTGAACTGGTAGAATAAATACCATATTGAAACTATAAATCCAGATGTAAAGTTAAGTGTTATAGGACATTGTGTAAAATGATTTAAACCCACTACCCCGATGTTCATAGTTTAGATTTTTTCCAATCCAACTGTTTCTTAACATAAATCTACATGTCATCTTGGGATGTGAATAGTTGCTGGATTGCTGGATTCTATCCATTCCCCAGCTAAGACTCTCAGGACATAGCACAGCTTGACCTTTGAAATGCTTGGCTATTTTTATTGATGTCCCTTCTGCCCTTTTCACTAGTACAACAAATGAAGCATTTTTAAATCTATGCCTGCACTTAAAAAAAGAAGAAAAGAAAAATAAACTTGTTTCTTTTGTACACATACCCAAAAATTCAACTAAAATAGCTTGCAATTATCTTTTTTGATCATTAGCCAATCCTCCGCCACTGAGCCTAAGCCTTAAACAAACAATAATGGTTAACCAAGCAGTCAGCAGACTGACTCAGTTGTAGAATGCCTCTCAGCTTAGAGAGTCCATTTATCACTAGGAGCTGCTCACATCCAATACTCTAGG
>OMKL01006700.1:1490-12711 GCA_900302295.1 Parasudis fraserbrunneri
CATCCGTCTATTATTTGCTCTCTCTTTCTTTCTCTCTCTCTCTCTCTCTCGCTCTCTCTCTATGCTTCTCTCACACACACACACACACAGTGATTCAGATCTAAAAGACAGTGGACTCACCCAGAAGAGGAGATTGAAGAACACCATCCCATAGCGCAGGCCCATCATACAGCCCTCGGCCATCCTGCAGCGCCGCAGCTCTAGGAGGAAGATGAAGGAGAGATCCAGGTAAAACACCACGTACTTCTTCCCTTGGGCATAGCGGCCCTTGGAGTTCTGCGGCCCCTTTGCCGTGTGGAACCCAAATGCAAATGGTGGCCGCTTGTACTCGAACTCCCCACTGTAGCGGTGAAAGCCAGAGGTGAAGGGTGGTGTGTCGGCTTTGCTATCCAGAGATGGACTGCGCCGGTAAGGAGTCTCATCTGTGCTTGAGCGTCTCATTGCGAGGGTTGGAGCGAGCTACGCTAGGAGTCTTTTATTTGATGTATTAGGGCTCCACTCGCTGAGGAACTCCTCAAAGGATAATGAGTGGCTTTAATGAAGTCACCTGTCTCAAAGTTACTTGTGATTCAGTTCAGAATAGTCCAAAACGGGGCCTCAGAAGTTAAACAAGTCCTCTGATGGCAAATGTTCATATTTCTGTTTTCAAGATTCCACCTTTAGCTCCAAAATAAATGTAATCCTTATCAAAACTGGATTGTGGCAAGTCATCAGCTGATTCTGCAGTGCCTCTTTAGTAAAAGACCAGGTATAGTCAAAAGCCTTGATTCCAGTTCATCAGTGGAGTATAATGTCTTGTCATTTGACCCCAGGGTTCCTCTCCTTAATCCTACAGCACCGCTACATTCAGGTGAAGTCTTTGCCTAATACTGCAGCACCTGTGTAATTCTGTGTGCGAAATGGCATAATCCTAACCCACACAGGCACACCTGCATGCCCATGTTTTCCTTTCAATCCCTAATCCCTCAAACACAGGTGCCATGCTCTGAAAGATAAGCTGCGGTTTTCCAATCCTATCTTATCGCAATTTAATCGGACAAACTATTTCTACTTGACCTCCCCCAAAATTCTTTGATCCGGTTGGTTGTCGAAATTATACAGAAAAGCCCTACCTATGTGAAATTCCAGAGCTGGTGCTCCAGCCAGGGGTGACAATGCTATTTCAACCAATCAGCCTCCTCCATGCGGGAATCACTCCACTGAGAATAAATGCTACATTCAGACTCGGTCGAGTCTGAGTATTCAGCAATATCCATGTGGCTGTGCTTTTGCTGACATGCATAAAAAAGTGAGAAAGGAATGAGAATTGCCCAAGATGTGGAAATGCAAATACATTGAAATGAATCGCAGAAGGTGAATGAAAAGCAATGGAGGCATGAAGGAATGAGTATCGCATTTGGAAAGCATTGTTTGGTTTCTTAAATGGAGATATGTATTGCAATCTTCCTTTCTCCAGTTCCTTGCTGGCTTATTTCACCTCCACTCTAACTTGCTCCCTTTGCCCCTAAAACTGTCCAGGCATTACTCCTCTTTCAGTCTCTTTCTCCTCACATCTACCTGTTCCATCTCTTCAACTCCCTCTTGTACTCCACTACTCTCTCTCTCTCTCTCACTCTCTCTGTCTTCCCTCTCTATGCTGATGGCGATTAATTAATTTCCAGAGTCTTGTTACTGAGGCAGAGTGCTCGGCGGCTGTCCCTCTTGTTATTTTCTCTCCCTCTCCTCCAAGCGGTGTCTCCTCTTCTCTAGGTGGATAAGAAGATCAAGATGCCCACCAGGGTCATGGCAAAGCAGCGAGAGAAAAAGCCAGAGATAGTTTCCTCAGAGAAGCAGAAAAAGCACTGCAGTGTTTGAGCGGCAATCCAGGCTGACTGCCTGAAGCTCCCGCTCTCTCTCTCTCTCTCTCTCTCTTTCTTCCTCCCTCCCTCCCCTTTTCTTTCTTTCACAAGCCCCCTCGGTCACTCCTCCAATTGCACAATCTGAATCTCTTCGTCCCTCCTTGGTAACTGTCCCCACATCCTGACTGTGAGGGGGACTGGAGCAGTCATTCACGGTCTAGCCACACCCTACTACGGAGCACAGCCAATCACTGTCTTGCAGCCTATCCTCCCTTGTGCACACGCTGATCATGTCCAAGTATCTACCCCACACACGCCGACGTGCACGAACACACACATGTACACCACACACAAAAAACCTGCTCTGTGGCTACCATACCAGTGCTATGCAGCATGTGTCTCTTGCGCTAGTGCTGCTCGCTCGCTTGCTCTCTCTCTCTTTCTCTCTCTCTCTCTCTCTCTCTCTCTCTCTCTGCCTGCTGCCTGGAACTCATTCTATATTCTAAGGTTGTTCTTGCACACAAACCGGGCTGCACTCTATACGCTTGGCTACAGTCATGTTTCCTTTTCTTTTCCCTTGGTCCTGGGAATGTGGCATCTGTATCCCCACACAGTGCAGCCTGCTACTGCTGGCAAATAACCCAAAACATGCATATTTATGAACATATGGGAAAAGAGCATCGTTCCACCTCTCTGACATTCACACAAAATAACAACATGTTCTCCACAACCCCAAAGCCATCTGGGTGAGTGGATATTAATCCGTATGAAAGTTTTAAGTGAAAGCTGCTCTGCATTCTTTCTTTTTTTTTTTTATCGTAAGTCATTATGTGAATCCTTCATGTGAAGAACCATAGTGAGTCCACTGCCCAGGGTCTGGCACCCATTTAATCCATGAAATGCTTGTACTAAGGCCTGCCACTGCATCACACTTCATAAAAGACCATGGAACAGGAAAGCGTCTTGAAACTAATAGCTGTAACAAAAAAAGAAGGTGCTCAACCTTTTGTGAAAAAAAGATAAAATGACCTTTCATGGAATGTTTAGAATGCCCATTTGTCCTCCATGGTGGAAGAAACAATGGTTGCCAGGAGCAAAATAATGTGTGTTGTGTGAATGTGTTGAAATATAAGAAATATATCAACAAAGATTTAATCATTTGGTGTTTTATTACTGGATCTTGTAATCAAGTCACAGCGGAACAGTAATATCATGCTTTTCCGATGTTTTAACTACTCTACCACTGCACATACATTTGGCATTTTCTTTCGAAAGTGGTTACCAGTGGGTACAGTCAGCCATACTGGAAGAAATAGAACTTCACAAACATTCAGTGCAAGGCCTCTATTGTTTTGAAACACTGAAAAGATCTATATGGTTCTTTGTTTGAAAGGTTATTTGATGCAGTTCAAGTCTGACACAGGGGTAGGAAAATTATTATTTTTACCAATGTATTCAAGGGTATTGGTAACTCATTGTGGATACTCTTTCCATTCATGATCTGAGAGCTGCATGTTGGTGATTCATACTTCAAAGAGAAACAACATGAGGCATAATTACATTCTACTAATGGGCCACTTAACCAACTAATTGCTGTCACTTTACAAATAATACATAGACTTAGATTACTCGTGCATTATAATCAGAGGTTTCTAAATTCAAGATGTTTCAAATCTATTTATTTATTAACCTTGGGGTATAGTTTACACCCCATATTAATGTTTTTCTTCATTGAGACAGTAGGAAGATTGAGAGGGAGATATAGTAGTGAGACAATAAGGTTCTGGCAGGATGTAATCACAGGCTAGCAGGGATAAGCTACATGTGTTTCCAGAGGCAGGGGTCTGAGCCCTTACATCATCTCTGGGCACGTTTCTCATCATTTCAGCCACACAAAACAAATATGTACTTCTTAGTCATTTATTATGCTCATCACACAAAATGTAAATGGGCACTGGGCAGCAACAACCAAAAAGCTACAGACCCTTTTTTTTTTTAGGATCACAAGAAACAGATAGTTCTGCCTTCATAAAGTTTTATAAGAATCCAGGGTTTTTCCTGGCTCAAAATCTGGCGGAGGTGGTACCTCAGTTTAAGCACACATTTGTGCACACGTGCACGCGCCCTCTTCTGGCCCTTGCTGTAACCCAATTTACTGTTGTAGTCAGGAAATTGTTAACTTGAGAACATAGGCAAATTAAAGGTAGTCAAAATGATCTTCAATTCAATAAATGAACACTTTAATACAAATATCCATGAAAACAAAGGCGGGCCTATATATTAATAAATCATTGTAAATAGCCTAAATAAACTTAGGTCCCAACTATTAACCTCCATCATACTTTTTAGCTTCCATTCCGGTCACACTTGCATTGAACTCTTGGGCATACACCTACATTATTTGTGCAGAAACACCCTCCCTAACATTATCTCCTAACAGTCAGGGGGCTCAAGCAGGGGCTCGAGCAAAAAAAAAGCAGGAGCTCAAGCTAAAAAAGAAAAGAAAAAAAAAGGACACTCACCCCACCGACACGCACTATTCCCACCCTGACGTTTCCACACCGTCGCCATCCATAATCACACACTATGTTCATAACATGGGACCTGTTTAAATTCTACTGAAACACATTATTCCATGAAGAAACCACAGATTTGACATGTTTTCATGAAGGTATACGTGTTATAATAACGCAGTCAGTCAGTGTTCAGTTGTTTGGACCAATTCAGTCACATTAGATCAGTGGTTTCTTTGAGAAAGAAAGTTAGGAAGGATGCAGTTTAATGGCATTCAAACAGATCATACCTTTCCAGTATGTACACTTCCAAAGTGTAAGTTCATGCACTACAGATTGTATCACCCTGTATACAACAGCGATTCACACAGACATCACATAGACCTTAGTCTTCAATCTTTACTCCAGGAACAGGAATAACAAAACATAAAACACATGGAATAAATTATTTAACCCTCTGAGACCCACATTTTCAGGGGGGGACAGGGGATCTTTAGGAGATAGCAGGTCAACAGTAGATGCCACATAAAAACCCACCTATTCAAACAGTACCTCACGTAACTTCTTGATACTTCACCAAAAAAAATAAATATATATATATCTATATATTAACCCTTTCTTCCACTCACAGGTTTGTACTTAGCTATGCACTTGAGTTATGCACTGGATTATGGCACTATGATGCGGGTAATACCACCGATTGTTTACTCTTGAGTTGATCCTATCGCCAGTTTCTGGTGCGCACACACTTGTAAGTCGCTTTGGATAAAAGCGTCTGCTAAATGACTAAACTGTAAACTGTAAACTGTAAGTGGTATACATCATCTGAATGCTGGGCGATTCCCATGCTCAATTATGTTGCATAAGTTGTTGCAGCAATTTTTGGGTCGATACCATTGGTGCAAAATTGTACCACTCGAGAATTGATAAACATGGTCAGAAATCCCTCCAAAATACCACATTAAGACACCAAGATCTTTTGACATCCGAGTGCAAAAGGGCAGCTCAAGCCCCCCTTGGGCCCTATCTGTACATGTGCCTGTTAGCCTGTTAGCCTGTTAGCAGGTGGAAGTTTCTCTCTACTCCACAGACATACCTGTCTCTCAGACCTGACATCTTGTTCATGATTAGAATCATGGCTTTGGTTTAACAACCATTTATAATGATCTGATATGTTAGCTGATAGCAATTTTCTCCCCTCCACCTGTCCTGCTGCTTTCGCTGCTATCACCCTCATGCATTCTCTTTCTAAAGCAGACTACTATCTAGCCAGCTATGATAAAATATAAATATTAGCAATTCACATTAACATTAGTAAATTAAATGTTTGTGTGTTGATGTTATGGCAGTTATGGCTACGGTTCCTCTCGTGAAATGCGCTCATTGCACTGCCCGGCATCAGGATGCCTCCGGAGGCCTGAACTGGGACTGCTTGGGTCTAGATGCAGGGATAATATCTCTGTGGCGAAAATCTGATAGCAAAGCTTCTTTTAGTGTTAGTTCCGGTCTTTAACCAGGGCACGAGCAACTCCATCGATCGCTTTCCTTGGTTCTTTACCGATCGTGTCTTTAATCATTCTAGCCACCTAGCCTGCCCTGCTGAACACCGGTGGCTGGCAGGCTACAGCCGAAAAGGTCTATTATGGCTGCAGCAGCACTGGTTACTTCTGTTTCGAGGTCTGCAGTGCTGCGCTGGGCTACTGCCGTCATTGCATGTTATTAAAATCAAAGTAATTACTTGTGGAGTTGTATAGTGTTATCGTTTTTACCAACATCGGGCATATTTTTACTCAGAGGCACCAGGGAATTCACTGAGGCAGCAGCCTCAAAATTCTCTATGCAGGAACAACCCTGGAAACAAGAGTTTCTGCCTTCAGATATCATTACCTTACTCATCTCATCAATGTTTTTCAGTATATGTTAGATTACTGGTTGCCCAGTATGGCAGATTCTCTAAATGCCATATAAGACTATAATACTTCAGAAATATTTAGACATGGTCTTCAAAATGAGTGGAAGTGAATGAGGAGTCTGACACCTGGAAGGAATGGTGGTGTTGACAGCGGACGACAGGGACAGCAGTGGTCACGAGCTTACTTGTAGATGACTTGAGATCAGGGGTGGGCAACTATTTTTCCTTAGGGGCCACATGAGAAATCCAGATTGCTGTCGAGGGCTGAACAAATTCTGTCACGTCTTAACCTGTAATTCTATCATTATAATACCAATCAGCTTTCAATGACACAACCCATCCTGTATTCCTGTTTGTATCTTTAACAAGAGCATTGGCCTTAACAAGTGCATTAGTCATTACGATAGAAAGTCTTACTGTATTACAGCAAGATGTCTGTGATACAAATTACAATCCATGGGTAGATTTGACAATTTACTTGACAAGGAATTAAGTCTTAAACCAGTCCACTAAAGTCAGGCAGACAGCTGAGCAGGACAGACAGCTGTGTGCAACATCTGACCATACCAGAGCAAAGATGAATTAGTTTTAGGGGAGGCTAACAAGGCATATTAACTTGTACCCCAACCCTTGTATTATCCACACTTGACACATGATTATGAAAAGGCATGGCATTCTTCATTACTGGGGGAAAAAACTGCTCTGGTGTTGAAAGCACAATGAAATGGCAGATAAGGTTGCTTTAAAAGCACTGGTGGTGGGGAGAATCAGTAGCATGCTCTTTCTTTTCTGTATTCTCTATTTTATATAATGTACAGACCTATGTTGCCATAAGATGTTCTGCATAACCTTGCGCACATGGGTGCACAAGACACTCTCTCCCTCGCTTTACATACAGACTTGCGAGTCGCAAAAACACCATTCTGTGCTGTTCCACCCTAGTTGGGTAATATAGGCACCTACTATGAAAACTGTATTAGCCTACATTTAATTCCTGCCATGAATGGAGCAAGACACCTCAGAATTTAACTTTGGAATCGCCGTTTATAAATCAAAATGTCGCACGTGTTCTCCACCGACATCCAATTTAACTTCTACAATACTTAGAGGTCCATGACTTGTTAAAACACAAAACTTTCGGCGTCAACCTTTCGCAGGTGCCGCTGTGACACTTCCAATCAATTTCAAACGTCACTCGCGTTGATGTCAATTCATGTGAGAGGAAGAAGGCACACACACAAGCATTTAATTCCAAAATACTAAAGTTCTACTAAAATGAAATATCCTTTTAAAGGACCATACCAGTCTACTTTTGACTTTTCACTATTACCCCTTTGCCCCGTCTTTAACTAATTTTGTGTTTGTAGGTGTATACGGTGTGTGCTTTAGCTGATCTCAGCCCACCTTACTCAACACAATTCACACTGCCACTGACGTTGAAAAGGGGTGGAAAATACAGAGAGATTTGAAAGTCGCTAGCCATAGTTAATTCACCCTTGTGAAAACCACTAGGTTGTATATTTTTCGCTAACGTTACTGTATTACTCTGCAAGCCATTCAAATCTGCGCATCAATCAGGACCACCTTGAATTGAGTTCCAAGGACCCCAATTTAAACAAGTTGAAAGACTTATTTGGGTTTTTATCCGATTAGCAGACCTCATACTGAACTGTTCTGTACTGTGTAAACTGTACCGGTGTATGTTGATGTATGTTGCTTTGTTAATAAAGTATCTCAATCAATCAATCAATCACCAGGGAGTTAAAGGAGACACTGTAGAAAGGGAGATTTTCATTTTCTTTCCTGATTATAAAGCAGGTGCTATATAAATACTGTGAAAGTATCAAAATGCTCAGTCCACAGAGAAAGGCACACAGGCCGTATTCAGAAACTGTGCCTGTAATTCGAGCCATTTGGAGTTCCGTAATTCAATGATGTCATCATTGTCCTTGTCCTTGACTTATGTGTGTGTGTGAAAAAAGCACGAGTACAAAATGGCAGCTTGCTCATAAACGTTCTTGTTTTCCACCAAACGGTTCACTAAAATGTGTTTCTTACAACAAATTAGGCAGGAAATAAGATATGCAATTGCTGGCTCTTAACTCATATTTGATCTGCAACACCTAGTTTGACAGTTTGATCTGAGTTTTGTTTGATCAATCGGCCAGCAATCTGAATTGTCCGACAACGCTTTCCAGTCCAGAAGATTGCGAAAACCGATCGATGATGCAAAAAACGTGAGCCTATTCTGAGTGGAATTGGTGTCATTGTCGCATGCTAACTAACCTAAATCGGCCGTGTGGAGTGTCTGAGACAGATGCAACATATGCCATCTGCAATGTATATGCCAGGATAAAATACCTTGTGGGGGAAGCAAGGTAAAAAGACTCAAATCGGTATCAGACGATACTGCTTCCAGTGATCGGTGATTGGACCCAAAAATCCTGATCCTAGTCAGTAATTAGTAGTAATGGTTTACTTATTTACACAACAGCTACTAAGCTGAATTGTTAATACACTTTACATCAATAAAATCAATTACCATAAGATAATTATCATTGATTATCTTACTGATACCACAGACTCTATTAAGTTAAGGTCACCTCGGGCAGGCATAATTTTCTGCCATTCTTGACCTGATCGTCACTAACTTGGAGCATCAGTCGTTGTACACCCACAGTGCTGGCACCACTGGGTTCAAGTGATCATCACACCTTACCACTTACACCCATTGCGAGGCCTAGTAACAGGAAGACTAAGCATAAAATAGCACTCATATCCAGACTGCTCTGGATGTATGCCCATTCAGAGGAAAACAATCCATTGCCAGGATAAACCATGGATGACAGGGGAACATAAAATGGCTATTAAGAGGAGGCAGAGAATTTTTGACAGACGTTGGGAAAACTGGGAAATGGAGGCAAGCTCGAAACACAGTGCAGAGATTGATCTGACAGACAAAGAAGAACTACTATGCAAATGAAATATAAGAGCTCAAGAAGAAGAACCCCAAAGAGTGGTGGGACGAGATCAATAAAGAGCTTGGGTGATCGAAAACATCTGGGGGGATGATTAAACTGGACAATATTGACAACATGGACGTTGCAGAGAGGTCTTTTTCTGAGGCATGGACTGGAAATACTACCTATACATGTTTTCCAGTCAGTGTGGGAGATTTATGTAGCATTGGACAGGTGAAACAGTCTCTCCTAAGACTAAATCCCAGGAAAGCCAGTGGTCCAGATGGGATCCCTTCTTGGTAATTAAAGCAATGTGTGATGATGATCTAGCACCAGTTGTCACACATCTAGAGAACTGCTCTTATCAACTGGGAGTTGTACATCTGCACTGTCCCAAAGGTCCCAAACCCAAGCCAGGTAGGACACTGGAGGCCAATTTCCATAACCTTGTGTCTTGGAAAGGTCCAGGAGAAATGTGTGCTGAAAAAGATCATGCAAACAGCCCTGGATGAATGCAAGAATCAACATACCCTACCTGCTCCTGTTGCATATGTCCAGCCGATCAGTCCTGTTTCAAGATACACTTGAGATGGGGTATGCTGATGATATAGGGCTGTCCCACGCCATTAGACTCTCTGATATAGGAAACGACGCATCAGTGGAAAGTGAAGCAAGGCAGCTTGAGGAATGGGCTGCAGCAAACAATATGCCTCTCAACGGCAATAAGTCAGTGGAGCTGAGAGTATGCTTCGCTAAGGACCCTCCCCAACCACCCCCTCTAATCCTTGGTGGACAGATTGTTCCTGTTGTAACAAGTACAAAATACCTTGGTTTTCTACCTGGACAATAAGCTTAGTGGGGTAGTTTACATTGAGGAGGCTGTGAAAATTCAAACAGAATTGGCAGCGCGATCAAACAATGACCATATAACACAAACTTTCAAACTGGTACAGTTGCCATGGTTGCCACACACATTGCTGTTGCACAAAGATTCTTCAAAAGTTTGGTTTATAGATGGGAAATATGTCATCACTCAAAATAACAAGCGATTTTCAGACAAAATGTATAACATTACAAATGTAGACTCAGACTTCCTCCAAGCAATAAGACAGAGTGAGTGAGAGTCAGAGCACGTACTGTTTGCAGAGAAACCTTGAAGGACCTGATAGTGTCCTGAGCTAAACAGGTGCCAGCAGAATGTGGCTTTAGTCAGACACCACTTTCAATGACTTGATGAAAGGAGAAAAAAACAAAACACTGTTGTGGTGTGGGAGTACAGCAAATTGAAAGGACAGTTTCTTAACAGCAATCCTCCCCGATGTTCTTAAAGGATCAGAGCTATAGAGATAAATAACAACTATTCTTGGGTGAAAAATAATATGAGCATATACCGCGGAACCAAGCCTGTCCACACGGGATAAACGATTCGCTACACTGACTATAACAGCATAATTGAGTTCATGCCATGGTAGATGAAAATGAAGAGGATTTGGGGAACATCTAAGGAAACATCAAGTCTGCCAATTTGGAGTTTTCAATTTAAATGAGTTATTCAGTTAACCAAAACGCTGTTTAAGAACCCACAACGGTTTTGCTTTGTTAGGGGAATCAAGAAAATATTTTGATCAAAAGAAGCCATGACTTGAACCAGTCATCCTTTAATTTCATCACTGTATCAGAGTGTCTTGTGGCTAGGTCAACTAACACCCAACCTGGGTAAAAAGCAATAAAAAAGCATCAGCTGCTATTTGCTTTTGTGTCTGTCTGGAAAGCCTAAAGGTATATTACCTCTTACTTTGGAAGGCGAACTGAGGAAATTGAGGTTTAATTATTTATACAATCTATATAGCACAGACTCCCTCCACAGAGGGAAAAAATAAATAAAACTGGGTTAGGAGTTGTTATCAAGTGGTGCATGCCTTATCATGTTCCCAAATAAGATGGCATAGATAACCCTGCATCTATAGTGTCTGGATCTTATAACACTATATATATATA
>OMKL01006706.1:10174-22293 GCA_900302295.1 Parasudis fraserbrunneri
GCATTGTTATTTAGCCGGGAGCCCAGCCTGGATTATAGGCTCGGCCACGCTGCGCAAAATCCACAGACTGCATTTAATGTTAAATATTCTCAGGGCATTCATGCTGTAGCCTCCCCATGTTAGGTTACTTGGGTTAAGTTACTTATAGGTAGTCTATAGTAGGGATAGGTACCAAAACCCGGTATTAAACGGGCCTCGGGGCTAAATTATTAGTAGTATTGATAAGCTCTGACATTACTGGTTCTGCTATCGGTATGGGAGAAATTAAGAAAATAGATTTTGTATTTATTTAGGCTACATAAATGTTATCTTGCACCTTTTATCTTACCAACTCCATTTCTAATTTGCAAGATTAAGACATTCGTCTATGATGCATTTTCGCTATTCCCAATCCAGAAGAGAGAACTCTCTCTCAGAGCCCATCGTATGCGCGAGGGGCGGGGCCAGCGCTGGGAGCTGTCAGTCACTAACCTCTCGAAAATCTTTCATTTCTAGAGGTCGGCGTGTCGGTCCTTTAACGTTAGGCACTTTGCTAAATTTGTTGTGCTAGAACCCTTCCTTGGCACTGCTCTGTAGCAATGCTTGCATACAGTATGGGCTTGCTAGAATCCTTTGCCATTCCTTGTTAATTCGCCTCAAATTCGTAATATTTCCTGTTGTTTTGGTAAAAACAAGGGAAAATATATTTTTAAAAACAAAACAATAGTCGCAAAAACTAATTTACAATAGTCGCAAAAACTTTAAAAAATATATAATTTAATGACTATTTGAAAATCGATGCCCATCCCCAACACAAACATCTTCTTTTGCTGTAAATAATTGTTTATTTTACATTTCAATTATTACATTATAGTCTATAATAGTGATTTGTTCAAAACAATGCTGTTGCAGTTACAACTCAAGAATGTTATATATACAGTACATATGAGAAAATAAAGCAATGTTAATTCTGTTCTTAATTTGTTTCGTTTTTTTCTCTTGCGCTCCAAGTGTATGGAACATAGTTAGTCTACGTTAAATGTTGGGAGTTCAGAGCGCATTCAGGATAAGCTGCCAATAACTTAACTTGTTCAGACTTGCTCGCTAATGCTAACAGCTGACGTTAGCGTGGCCACAGTGCTAGTAGCTCACACCAAATTTTACATTCTCTGGCAACCCTGCACCCAAAAGTAAAAAAGAAAAATAATAATAATACAAACTGGGCAGTAGATTACATAGGTTGTGTTCCTGGCTCCAAAAAGGACAGCTAGATTAATTACAGCTAACTGATTGTTGTGTCCTTGGTATGACATCACAAAGGGGAATGCGTCTAATTGGCTTATGATTGATTTTTTTCAGGTAACAACCCTGGCCAAATGGCCTATGCAATTTTTTCCCCAGCACCTAAATAATATTTGAGACTCCCAAATCCACACCAAGACTAGACAAAACCCATTTTCCATGACATAAGACCCCCCCTTCCACATGACTGCATACATTTGCAAACATAATTTTACCGATTTGTCCATTAAATCAACTATTCAATAAGCTGACAAAATCTATTAAATTACTATTAGTTGATAAAGATTATTATTTTTATTTTTTTAACGTTGAGGATGGCCCTGCCATCATCACAAAGAAACCATTCATGTACATTCATTATATTGGTCAAAGTGTTGTAAGATAGTGATTATGGATCACGTGATACTGATGGGAGGCTGTAGACCGGGTACCTGGTCAGTCAGAGGCAGCGTGCAGTTGATGTCCAAACGGTCATCCCCCTCCAGCTTCAGTAGAGAGTTGCCCAGCAGTTTCTGTTATGAAGGAGAGTGAGGGAGAGAGGGGAGGGAACGGGTTAGCCATCTTAAACTAGGAAAGAGATTCATGACAAGGTAAGCTTACCCGGTATGGAGGATGGCCTGAGAGCTTCTGCAAACTCAGGAACGTGATGGGGCTCTTTGAAGTTCTGTCCCAAGTCTACACTAGAATGCTCCGATCTTTTCAATATGATGTCGCATGCTAAGTAAAGATTGTTGCAGCAGGAAAACGGTACATGTTTTCCAAAGACAACTCAACAAACACAAATACAGGGCAACCTTTAAGACCTGTAAGTGGGATAGCAGTGTAGAACAGAAATCATCCCAACACCCAATCTTTATTAGAAGGTGGGGTCAGAAAATGACTGTGACCCCCCAACATTTAACAAGACTAGGCCTGCCTCGTGCAGCTGGACCCAGCATCAAAAAAGAAAAAGCCAGAAACCAGAGAAGTAAGAATCAAACCTGTGAAAAGTAGAGCTGTTACCCTGACGATGAATTTGGGACTGATTTTGCGGACCTGCAGAATGTTTGAGTTTTCATACCCAAATGAACTTTATTCTATATGGTGTTCTCAGTTCTGAAACAGATACAGTTCTGTACCCATATACTCAGAATCTTCCTCGGGGTGAGTGTGTGTCATTCCCTTCCCAATTCATGGTCTATGGAGAAGCTTCAGACTTTGTACCTCGCTGATGTTTGAGTTTTAGTACTTGACGTTTTTCATGTTAATTTGTATTTTTGGACCATCTTAGACCATAGGAATAACATTTATTATACCATGGCCTGGGTGAATACTCGATTCTGATTGGCTGATTGAAGGGGTGTTGATTAATTTCACATACCGCATGGCTCTGACATAGTAGCCTTCTCACAGTTCGAAATGAATGAGCTATCAATTGTGTCCTAGTCCCTACAATGAAATGCCAACTGATATAAGCTTGGCCTACTGGAAAAGTAATAAAAGATGACTGAAATCATTCCTGCCTGAAAGTAATGATGCACTGTCACAATGTTACAATCTATCCACCTAACTATTGAAGGAAATGCACATTGATGGGCGCAACCACGACCTTCTCGCATTCGCTCGCATCAGTTGATCTAGCTAGCTAGCTAGCTTACATTAGCAGGCAGCTGATGTGATGCACTCGGTATCAACTGTGAACTTTAACTGCTGGGATCTGATTTATGAATGTAAACTATTCTGTTGGACAAACATCTTGTCATAGCTTTCATTAAGACTGAGCTAATAAAGCACTCTGGTGTTTGGGGAGGCTGTATTTATTTAGTTTGACATAATCAGGTAAGGTTTAAGGTAACCAAGATTAGCAATGGCTCCACTTCAGGCTACGACCATTGCCTACCATTTGTTTCTGAAAATGTTATTGATTTGGGGACAATGAGATGTCTGGCTAGCAAGCCAGCCTTGTTGTCAAACATAGTGTCAGATCATATTTGCCGTTTGTCAACCATAGGCAATGTTACTGACAAAGAGGCTTGCTAGCATAAAGTTAGCTTGCAGGCTCAATGTCACCAGTCAAGTGACAATTTTCTGGTTGTGGTTCTCATGGCCACTTTATTTCACCTAAACAAAAATTGCAATTTCTTTCATGGACTCGCAATAAAACACAGAAAGCGGCACAGATAGCATTGCAATTTTTGAGAAAAGCCGCCTCAAAATCAAGCATTTTGGGTCACAATAATCACAAAATAACTCAAATGGCGAGCATCAGACAACGCCAGTCAAACGTTGCCATGACACTCCTACCAAACATACACAAGGAGGGCAAGGCTGAGCTTTTACTTTTGGCTGCTACTGTTACTGTTAATGTACTACTGGCGAGAGAGAGTGGGAAGCTGATCGAGAGATGATCGAGGTATTAAGAAACGTAAAAATTGAGTGAGGGTAGAGCTACGTGTCATTATGACATATAGATCTACCAAATTAGCACCTTCCACTGCTGATATTCTGAGCAGAGCTCGCTTTGGCCGGCCACATGGAGAGAATTAATCAGTTATGCCTCAGTCTGGTAGATGAGTTTAATGTTGCTTTGCGGTGGAATCTCCTGTTAAACCGCCAGTTGAGTGGCTGATTTTCATGGGGTCTAGCAAGAACATTTTTAAGCTAGCGTGAAGGTAGTGGTATCATATGAAACTAGACAACTTGCGGGAATCCAGAGGGCATGTCATGCTAGCTTGTGGGGAAGGGGGCTAAATAATGCTCAAAATGTAGGCAAAATTTTGACAGGGGAAAAAAATGGCATGGCCATTTTTAAAGGGATCCCTTGACCTCTCACCTCAAGATATCTGAATGAAAATGGGTTCAATGGATACCCATCTTTTTACAGACATGCTCAATTTTTGCTGATCCCATGCAGTTTTCTGCATGTAGTGCAAATGTGTTATCATCGCCTATTTAAAAAAATTATGTATTTGCGTATTCCTGCATAGTGTGGACAGTCTTGGAATTGCATAAACTGGGTTTGACTATAAAGCTGAGACTCTTGTGGATCCAATGAGCCCAGCTAGTCATGTGTGATGATGTTAGTCCCTGCAGTAGCCATTTCAATGCAGTGAGACCAGCCTCATGAAACCTTACATTCACAAACCAGACCTTGGCCATTCAGAGGATGTATGACATGCCTAGGTGCATTGAAAATACGTTTATCTGTTAATAATCGCCATCAGATCGCCGAAAAATGGAATTCTCCAGATATCAAAAGTTTTTGATACCAAATCACAGCATGATTTTTTCTTTTTTCAAAGGTGTTCTTCAAGGTCTTGGTGTCTTAATGTGGTATTCTGGAGGAATTTTTGACCATGTTTTTAAATTCTCGGTTGGTCAAGATGGTTACATTTTGCTTTCAATCTTTGTAACTAATGGCATCAACCCAGAAATTGCTACAACAATTTACGGGACATAATTGAGCATGGCCTCTATCCACTCAGATTCTCCATAATTTCAATAGGCGAGATTCAAAACATAATGTTTAGTAGATATTCATGGACAGAAAAGATTGACATAACAGTGTTGAGCTGCATCTCAAATGATTCCTTAGGATCCCAGCTATCCAATGGTGTATGGATTACTTGTATGTGGCCCCTACTGCTGACTTTGAACTTGAGCTTTAAGCCACCCTGAAAAAGTCTTAGGGCTTAATCCCACTTCCAAGGCTCCAATTAGCAGAGGGCATGAGAGGGAGGAGGGAGGACTGTGGCAGTAAATAAATTAAATAAAAAAGAATAAAAAAATAAAAATAGCACACACTCACATATAGGGCTGGGCGATATGAAAGAAATTCATATCACGATAATCACCTGGAATTTTTCAGATATCGATATACATCACAACATAGATAATCCAATTGATAATGTAAAGTGTGATATCAAACAAAAATAAATAACATCAAATAACATCCCCTCAAATATTATCTTATATTGAGAGAAATTTGAGTTGATATGGCATCACTATCATTCATATATAATATAATTTCATCACAATACGATCCCAATATGATACGCTGAACAATAATATTGAATTATCGCACAGCCCTACACACACACACACACACACACACACACACAACCAAGAGCAGAAGCCTGCAGGCTCAGGGGATGGCAAGGCTCAGGGCAAGCTCAGTATGCTTGACTAGAGTGTGTGTGTGTGTGTGTGTGTGTGTGTATGTGTGTGTGTGTGTGTGTTTGAGTGAAGGGGTTGAAGCAGTGCATGGCCTTTAGGGCTGTCAAAAGAATGTTTGATATTCAATAAATATTCAAATTGAAGAAAGAAAAAAAAATACATTCAATTATGAAAATTCATATTTGATTGTTATCGAACAAAAACAAAAAAACGCAGTGTCTATCCTTTAAACGCTAAACAGTTGCGCTGTTACTTGACAGACACAAAGTCAATTTAATTTCATAGCAGATTGAAAAACAAATGCAAGCCTATCCCCTCGAGCTGAAAAGAGACAATAATTGACCAACAACAGCATGGCAATGATGCCAGGGAGTTCACAAGCCAACTCGGCCGTGGAGAGAGTGATTTGCACTCCAAACAATCTACAAAGTAGATTGAAATACTACCGCTCCACCACAAACAACTTGAGGGCACATCTCAAAAACATGCACCCAAATGAGTTTGGTCAGATGTCCGGAGTAACTCCATCCCACAGATACAGAATAATTAATACATAGGAAATAGGACGCATCGGTGGACCGAGCTGAGATGATGTGCGGGCGGTGGCAGTTGTTCGAGAATAAACTTCTTTTGTCATTGGAAGTAGTCATCTTAAAATAACGTTAGATTATGGTATGTTTTCATTATTCTTCATCTAGCCTATTCATTTACCTTGTCTATTTCCTTACGATTAGCCGCTATTCTGTTACTGATACATGAAAAAAAAGTTTCAGAGGGCTTTGGTGCATCAGGAGCAGTGGAGCGGTCTGACGTTTACAAAGATAGGTAATGGTATCACGCTAACTAGCTAAACTAGCATGCTAACATTAGCTCATGTTAAACAGCAGTGAAAAGAAGTCTGTCGGATCACAACTTGCCACACCTTTTTTTTTATTAACTTGCTTGCAGGAGGGATTAGGAGCTTAAACGTGTAACTGACAAATGTATTGATTTTTTTTATTTCCCCTGCGTCATGTCTGTTTTATGAACCGTTCATAAATCCTTCTGGTATTTTCTGCTGTGTACAGTGTTTCTAGCAGGTGGATGGCTCGTCTTGCTGAGGCAGACAGGTCCCTGCTCAGAGCGTCTCTCGTTGTATTGGTTTTCCCTTCTTGTGGACATAACACGCAATAACACAGGCTGGAAGCCGGTCAATTTCGGACACATAATGAAACATTTAAAATGATAATATATATTTGAATATGTTCGAACTTCTGTGTTTTATTTTTGGCCAATGTTGACAGCCCTAATGGCCTTTGGAGGAACATGCATGACAATAGCATACAACACCCAGCCAATGCTTCACAGCAGTTTCTACTCACTCACCCCATGCACTGTATGAGTGTGTGTGCGTGCGTGTGTGTGCGTGTGCGTGGCTCTGTTCACACTTAGCATTAAAATGCGTCTTGGGTGATCCGATCACAAGTGGACTGCTCTAACTGCAAGTGTGACGGCACTCAGTACGCATTGTGGACGCATTGAGATCACGTAGACCACGTTCGGAGGTGGTCTGGGACGCATATGGCCACATTCTCTTAGCAGTGTGTACGCAAACGCGTCCCTGGCCACACCGAAGGACTGCCTAGTCAACTGTGTCATCACGTCCTCTGAGGTCTTCTGGCAATTAACCTTTTTCGATATAATTCTATGCTATGAACACAGGGAATGCCTCGTTTTTCTCATCTCCAGTTGCTTCTCAAATTGCGTAAGCTGGCTTTATCTTTGTTATCCACAATGTGTGAAGATTTTGAAAAGCCCACATATAGGCTATATTATGTCATTTTTGCCCCCAAAATCAAATTCAAATGAATCCAAAGTAAAATAGTTTTTTTTTTTAATGTAATCAGTATCCTCTATTATAATGTGCTCTCGCCGCTCCCCTTCGGCAGCCCCATGCCTTTTCATAATCATAAGCATCCCAAAACAATTATTAAAGCCACCAAGGACAAATTTTCATGCAGATGACTTGCAGTCTTTCCAAAGGGATAAAATAATGATTCCCCATAATTCATAATTCGCTCTGTGCACGGCCTCCCCACTGTCTTCACAAACTCCCAGGGTGATTTCTTTTCTGTAGATACATTCATTCATACGAGCACAATTGAAAAATGTGATTGGTAGTGAGAAAAGCTGTAGTTGTAAAGGACGCCTGAGTAAATACTGAGTGGCAACTTGGGAGTATGGAATGAATACGCAAGGAAAAGTGCCTAAGTGATTTTTATGAGATAATCAACCTGTGGAGACAGCTGTCATCACTGGAGACACTCTCTCTATTCATCCTTCTGTTGCTTGGAAATACAATTTCTGATCTTTTGCACACTGCGTTATTATCACCTGAAGGGTGGTTTTATTAAATATGGTATCACGCTATGAGCTTACATGGAAATTATTCTATGTCCAGCTCCTTTTTTCCCTCATTAACTTGAAAAACGTTAGCAAAATACACATCTGCTTGACCCCCTTTCAGAGGCTGTAGCGCGCTCATTTCTAGAGCTAGCACAAAGGTAGTGGTGTCATGGAACTAGACAACCTAAGCTATCCGTTGGTACCACCCTTGTAAGGGGGCTAAATAACACTCCAAAGTTGGGCTACATTTTGGTGAGGGGAAAAACTGCCAGGGTCCCTTGACCTCTCACCTTAGGACATCTGAATGAAAATGGGTTCTATGGGCAGCCATGAGTGTCCCCTTTACAGACACTTTACGCTAATCCCATGCAGTTTTGGGCAAGAACCATGCAGTTCTTTGCATGCAGTATTTTCAGTATTATTTTCGCCTATTCTTAAAAAGAAAATTGTGTATTTGATCATTTCTCCTACTAAACAGTCTTGGAATTGCAAAAATTGGGTATGTCTAGAAACTCTTGTGGATCCAATGAGCCCCATTGTATTAATGTGTGATGATGTTAGTCCCATAGTAACCATTTCATTGTAATGAGACCATTATTTATTTATTTTTTAAATATATATATATATATATATATATATTTTTTTTTTTTTACTTGCCCTCACTGTATAAAAGACCTATTGTGACCTCTAGGGTAGGTTTATTGACCATAAGGGGGGTTTATGAGCAATTTTCAGAACAGAAGTGCTCACCATCCAATCGCCCAAAAATGCAATTCTTATAGAAATCTCCAAATGTCAAAAGGTTTTGATACCACATCACAGCATGGTTCTTCTACAGTGTTCCTCAAGGTCTTGGTGTCTTAATGTGGTATTTTGAAGGGGTTTTTGATCATGTTTATCAATTCACGAGTGCTCAAAAATTGTAAAATCTTGTACCAAATCTGTGTCACAAATGGTATTAACCCAAAAATTGCTGCAACAACCTATGAGACATAGAGCATGAGAATGGCCATCATACACTAATATCATAATGTTCTAATACACTATACGTTCAAAATTGTCATGGGCGCCTAACCAAAACACAATGTTTATTACAGATTTATGACTAGAAAAACTTGACACACAGTGCTGAGCTGCATCTCAAACTAATCTTCAGGGTCCCAGCTTTCAGATGATGTATATACCACGCTAGGTTTTTGAGGGTTAAGCGATCTGCATTACGTTTCCCATATCTTCCCAGCTTTCGGGGGTCTCTTGGAGAACAGGAAAAGCTACAGTGGTCTCTTTGCGCATTAGCCCATGTGAAAATGCAGGCGAGAAGTAGCCTAATATTCCTCATGCAGAATGCAAGTGAGGTGTAATATCGTGAGAATTACGAGTGGATAACCCCCATATATGCGTGCGTAAAGATGGCACTGTTGTGCGCGGATCACCTTGCCTCTTCAGACGTGACGGTAGTTGATAGCAGAGAGAGAGGCATCAAGTCGAGGACAATCGCACAGCAGTGCGCATAGTGAAAATCATAACTGATCAGCGGGTTATTTAGTGTGATGTCGGGAAGCATTTGAAAAGCTGTGTAGTCTCTCTATAAAGAAAAGGATTTCACAGTAACATTGTAAATTGTAACGGTATGTGTCATGGTAACGGTTGGAATTCGCATGTGAATATAGCGATGAGGGCGTGGGCCTATGTGTTTATTTGCATACGGAGCAGGGGAAGCGGGATTCGATCACAAGTGGTCACTCGAGACACATTCTGATGCCAGGTGTGAACTGAAATCGGTCTCGGCCGGATCTAGACGTAATCGGGATAATACAAGATGTTGGTCTGAACAGGGCCTGTGCCTACGCGTTACGCCACCCGCGTTTCAAAGGGTGCGCGTTGACATAGCCACTGACTCAGGCCTCTGTTGGGTGTGGTGGTCCATTGTACTGGATGGTACGTGTACATGTCATGCTCAGCCAGTCGGACTGTAGCACCAAGTGCTTCGTGCAGCTACGTTACCATACCTGAACCAGGGGAGATAGGTTCTTCTGTCTTTTACCAACACCTGCCTACAGTATGGTCAACACAACCCCATTGAATGGGAAAATACACACACAATGTGGAAAAAAAAGAAGAAAAAAAGTGTATATAAAACGTTGACAACACACAGATACAAGACGTGAATGTTGAGAACGTGCAGAGAGAGAGAGAGAGAGAGAGAGAAGGAGAGAAGAGGGAGGGGGGGGAGAAAAGATGTGAAGGCGCTGACTGGCTATTCCTTTAAAAGGGGACACTGAATTTATTGAACTTAATTTTCATAGCAAACATACAGTACATTGTATACATACTCTCGCAAAACAATACATCCCACAACAGGGTTAAATTGCCCTATTTCACTACTCGGTTGCTGTGTAAACGGTAGCTAGTCAAAATGAATGCCATTTTTTGCTATTGCAATGGCTGTTTGGTAAAAGACAAGACTTAGTCACGTTTATCAACTGATTTCACGATCACTACGACTGAAATGAGGAGAAATGATTACAATTTGGCAATAAACCAAGGTCATTTCAACATAGCTCATCTTGAGACTGAGAGTGAGAAGTATTTGAACCCCTTGGTAATGTATTGTAATAGTGAAATAGGAAAAAAATGCTTATTTGAAATGAATATAATGACTGGACGTATCAGGCGCAGAAGGAGCCAACTCGAGGCAGACTAAAGCAAATGGTCGAATGAATTGAAAGGATTTCAGTGAACTCCACACACTAGGGCTGGGGTCAGCTGGCTTTCAGTTCAATCATTCAAGAATGCATTTTTTATTATTTCGGGGGGAAAAAAAACCAAACACAACCTTTGGCCTGAGTAGACTGTCGTATTCGACCTACTAAAATACAGCTGAGAATGACTGGTCTATCGTTAGCATGGGGTTCCCACCCTGGCCCTGATGTAAACATTGAGCTAAAAATGTTAGTTCCTTCCTGCTTTGTTTAAGTCCTGTTTCAGCTCAGATGAGTTGCTGAGGGTAAATGGTCTGGGCCCGTATTCACAAACAGACCTCCTAACTTAGCCTGAAAACTCACAGGAAGGCGTTTTATCTCGAGAGTGATTTACAAAAATAGAGTAAGACCATCACTCAGTGAGGTCAAATGGCTAAAAATTCTTATTTTAAGAGGTGTGGCTGACTGTGTTGCTCGGTGTGATGTTGTCTTTCAGCCACCATCATTGGTTGATCATGGATTATCTCAGCATATCGACGATCACACAATTTAGTATAGTATTAAAACATAGCTTGCCAATAATGTTGCCAATTTAAAACTCACAGATACATTGTAGTCTAGCAACCTATAGTCCTTACCAAAACATCTAATTGCTATTTATATTTTCATTCTCCGATCCTCTTAGGCTGATCACTAGCCCTTTACAGTGTTGCATAACAGTTTACAGTTTAGTAATTTAGCAGACGCTTTTATCCAAAGCGACTTACAAATGTGTGCGCACCATAAACTGGCGATAGGATCAACTCAAGAGTAAACAATCGGTGGTATTACCCGCATCATAGCATAACCAAACGTGCGTCCCATTAATTATTCCGACAATACTGGGGAAGCCCGGTGCAGCCTAAATTATATTTTGTATTCATAGTTTTGTTCTTTCTTTGTGTGCACATGTCCAAGAAGAAAGGAAATAAATTACAAATCGGAGCCGTGAAAGTTGTCAAGGCTCTGCTATTTTATGATAAACAACGTATTGATGAGGTTGTGATCACCTTCATCAAAGGCATGACAGCACTGCTCCTTGGAGTGGGAGATGTGAGAACATCTCTAAAAAATATCTACACAAAGCACAAACATGATAGGCAGCTATTACTATTGCTGTTGTGTGATCTAACAGTTAGAACTCCATCATTCAACAACTGGAAGCACATTTCTTCCGGCTACGCCTGCTGCTTCAGAAAAGACCTAAGCTCTATAAACGTCCTCTCCGCTACTCTTAACAGTTTTCACCTCTTAAGGGCTAAAATGGTTCATAAATAACTCTTTATCTTTAGTTGGAATTAATCTCATCTTTAAAGATAGATATCTATAATGTCATCAAACTGCGACCTCTAAGGCAATTGAGTTTGCGCCTCTTGGTATTGTGCTTTGTTTACATTTGTTTATTTTGGTGTGATGTGTGGGTTGGGATTTCAGTGAGTATAGGGGAGTGGTTGCTATTGCTAGCCACACCCCAGGCTCTGCCAAGAGATCTGGAGAAACTCACAGTATAATAAGTTACTATATAGCTATAATATGTATGTATAATATAATATATAA
>OMKL01006707.1:6741-17212 GCA_900302295.1 Parasudis fraserbrunneri
CCCTGTGAGTGAGACATTGTGTAACCGTCGAGAGGCACGGCACCTTCCATCACTCCTCTCGCTCTGGAGTGCAGTTACAGGTCAAATCTACATGCTCTGTGTTGTCTTGCTTTTAGTGTTCGTTTGCAACTACCAGGTGCTCTATGGTAGATTATGGTAAAAAAAAAAAAAAGTTAAAACTTTGTTCTATTGAGTAGAAAAATTTGTACTATTTAGTGATATGTTGCGTTTAAGCTTTAAAAAATAATCAAGAGAAACACTCCAAATTTTTTGTCCTTAACTCTGGTCGCGCCGAGTAGACCGATTGTTGACTCTCAAAGCACTTTGATTGGCGTTTTTGCTAACCTTGCACTTGCACTGGAGAACTTTAAATTGGCATAAGCTGCTGCACCTTACTCTAAGATGGCATGAGCCTCTGCAACATTAAACATGTTTCAACCAAAACATCTCTCGTCTTTATGTTATTATTATTATGTGTGATGTATGGAAGAGAACTGGTCTGCTCTCTCTTAGTTGATTAATCAGTCGGTTTGATCTTAGTCGACCCAAGACTTTGTTAGTCGATATCCCCCCCTCCCCCACCCCCCTACAGGATGGGTTATTTCCTGAAAAAATTATTGGGAATCTCTGGTACGCAGTAGTTTTAAAGGGGCACTTCTGCACGACCGCACGCGGAAAACAATTTTTAAAGATTTGTCGATAAAATCGATAAATTGAATAGTCGAAGTCGTATGACTGAAAATCTCTTTAGAACTGTTGTTTCTGTTTCTGTCTTGGTTTGAAGTATCCGCTATACTCAGGAGTAGTCTTAAGAGGAAATAAAACATGTCCTGGAGATAAAGACTTGAATCATGGAGATTAGTCTGAACCAGTTCATTTGGGCTTTATACAGTTGGTGTCCACAAGATGTAGCTGTTGGTACAGGAACAGGGAGATTGTTAATGTCCATCATCAATAACAAGCAAATTCTATCAAGATTTTAGGTGTTTAAAAGATCAAAGTCTGTATTAATCATAAAGTAATTTCTGTATAAATCAATATTTTAACAAAAGCTCAAGTGAAAATGTTTCTTTCTCAAAGATCAAAAGGAAATGGGGCAGTCTGCCAAATATTAAAGGGGCGTGTTCACATTTACATGCCAACACAGAAATATGCCTCGCAGCTTTAGAGCCTCATTTCTTCCATCGTAACATCATGACTGGAAGAGGGAGACCACGCAAGGCAAAGAGTCCAGAGGCTCCGCAGGCCAAGAGCCCGGCGAGAACCGAGAAACCAAAACCGGCACGAGCGCCCAGGTGTGTGAGGAGAGACGTTGGAGAGAGGAAGCCCGGTGCTGAGGAAGAGAAACCAAAGAAAAGGGAGCTGAAACAACCGAAGTGTACAGATGAGAAGCCATCTGTGTTACCCGCCAAAATCAAGGAGAAGTGCCTTAAAACAAAGATCAAAACCAGTGCTGCTGGCAAGGCTGAACCACCAGAATTTACAACACGAGAGAAACCAAAGATCGAGGAACAGAAGACAGTCGTGGCCACTGCAAAGCCTCCTGCGAGACAAGCCTCTGTTGTAGGGAAATCTGACGTCGACAGCATCCTCCTGGCAACCCTGGATAACCTGAAGATTAGGAAGACGCCGAGAGCGGAGGCAGCTGGTATCATCAACGGAATCATTAAAGCCATAATGGATCATCTGAAAGTCAAATCCGGTTGTTTCAAAGGAATAAATCCTCTACGCACCGGAAGTTACTATGAGAACTTAAAGGTGAGATCAGTCGGTGCAGAGTAAACCCCAACATATGTGCACACAAGCACAGCTGTTATTGTTATTATTATTATTATTATTAGCTTTCGTTGTTATGCTATACTGCGCGAGTACGATTTAAGTCGTGTACGGTGACATGTTTATTTTGGGTGCATAGATCTCCCACCCTGACGAGTTTGATGTGATGCTGACTGTTCCCGTTGACCGGGTAGACATCCAACCGTTTGGAGACGATGGGGCCTATTATAGTGTGGCACTGAAACGTGGCAAGACCCCTTTGGATTGTTTTCGCCGAGAGGACGGGACAATAAAAGCGAGTGAAATGCTCAACGATTTCAGGGAAGAAATAAAGAGATGTGTGAAGACAATGACGAGTGAGTAATTACTAACTGAAACCACAGATGGATAGTATGTGTGGTTTTAAAGGGGCAGTTCACCCCCCCAAAAAAACAACATATATATATATATATATATTTTCCCTTACCTGAAGTGCTATCTATCCATCCAGATAGTTTCGGTGTGATTTGCAGAGTTTTGGAGATATCTGCCTTAGAGATATCTGTTTCACTCCACTACAATGGAGATGAATGTGCTCAAAATGGCAAAAAAATATATATATTTGAAAAACTCAAAAGCATTGTCTCTTTCCGTTTACTCAAGATAATCCACAGACCTCATTATGAACAGTTTCACTTGGGAACTATTTTAAGTACATCCACCATATATTATTATGGGGGTGCACTTCGGTAGAAAATAGTTCCTAAATGACAATAACTGAGGTCTGTGGATTATCTTGAGTAACTGAGTCATGATTTCTGGAAAGAGAAATTGCTTTCGAGTTTCTCAAATGTATTTTGTTGCCGATTTGAGCGCCACAAACCAAGTGCCATTCAGCTCCATTGTAGTATATATATATATTTTTGGGTGAACTGCCCCTTTAATACACAACTGTGTTTCAACATGTGGGTCCTGTCATTCTTGCCTTGATAGTTGGACCATTGACAATAAAATTAGCTTGAACATGCCCAAAATGTTTGGTGAAAGACTTCACTCAGCATCAGGAAAGGGATAGATTCATTTTCAAATACAGACACATTCAAATACACTGGAGAGTAGAGGTCACTCACAAAATTACCACCAGATACATCAATAATGGTATCATAAAATTACCACAAGATACATCAATAATGGTATCATAAAATTACCACCAGCTACATCAATAATAGTATCAAATATACACCAGATACACCATTAATGGAAGAATATGCCAAACACAATCGTATTTACTCCCATCAATGCAAAAACATGACATAAAGACCCACATGTCAGACCGTGCTATCATCCTTCAACAGATAGATGTGTGAGTGAGCGTATGTGTGCGATTATTCATCTCCCATATTTCTTTCAGATGTGGAGCTGGAGAGGAAGAAAATGGGTTGCCCAGCAGTAACTTTATTGATAAAAGAAGTAGGCCTAGTCCCCATCTCACTGGACGTTGTTCTTGGGCTAGAGGTCCACACAAGCTGGCCACCCGTCACCAAAACAGGGTTTCAGATAGAAGGCTGGCTTGGGAGAAAAGTGAAGCAAGAATTCAAGCGAAAGCCATACTACCTTGTGCCAAAGTATGAGGGCAAGGCCGCACTGCAACGCGATGGCGTCTGTGCAAAAGGTAGGCCTAAACCAGATCCGTTCACTAAGAAGGGTGAACTAGAAAATAATATAATGAAGAATAGCAATGTTGCATTCATTTTTGCCATCTGTCTCCATTATGCCTCCTGTGGCCATGGCCCTAGCCTCAGGCTGATAGGCTGCTAGTCTACCCTTCTAACCCTTGCTCCATTTCATACACTTGTACATCTCCAGTTTATCTCTTCTTACTCTGCACTTGCTCAGTTCATAATTTGGTACTTTATGTTCCTTTGCCTATCGGTTAGTAATTTTAGTCAGTAATTTCCGACCATTGCCGTGTAGTGCTGTTGACAACCATGCAATTTCCACCTGGGGAATCATAAACCTGTGTCTTATTCACCACCAAAAATTGTGCAGTGTTAAGTTTGAACTCAAATACATTCATGCCGCCAAAAAACCAAATGCTTAATCAGCACTTTCACAACTGCAGATGACAGAAAAGGGAAGCTGCACGCCCACGCCCGCGCTCGCGCTTACTTTCATGTGTGGCGTTTTTGCCTTTCCCACTAAGTCAGTTTCTTTGTAACAAACAGATGCTTGGCGGATCTCGTTCTCTCACGTGGAGAAGGACATCCTGAAGAACCATGGGTCAGACAAGACGTGCTGTGAAGACGGGAGCGTTCACTGCTGCAGGCAAGATAGGCGGTGGGATCTTAGCCTTTGTCTGAAAAAAAAATCAAATAACAGCTCAAAAGATTTCTTGAGGATGCAGGAGAACGTAAAAGGTCATCTAGAAGGGCAGCCATCAAAGTAACGTTTCTTTCATCTGCATTTCAGGAAGGCATGTTTGAAACTTCTGAAGCACCTGCTGCATCTACTGAAAGAGCAGAACCCTTTGTTTTCCAAGTTCTGCTCCTACCACGCCAAGACCACCCTCTTCCACGCCTGCTGCTCAAGGACAAAGGACAGTGACTGGCAGGCCTCCTGCCTGAGCCACTGCTTCCGGTTGCTGCTAGAAGACTTTGAGGGTCATCTGATGAAAGGCAACCTCTCCAACTTCTTCATCCCGACTCAGAACCTCCTCTCCGGTCCTTGCGGTAAAAGCTGTACGTCACTAGCTCAGCGGATCAAGGAGGAATGCAACGATGGGTTTCCGATTTTCCTAAAGTAATGATGACTTTTGAGCAATCGTGGACTTGAGGATAAATGGTTGTGTGAACGGTCCACGTCGCAAACAAGTCCATGTCCAAGTCACAAATAATTTGGTTAAAGGCAGAATCTGTAATGTTGTGAAACAGCGACCTCTAGGCAAAAGAACCCCTCTTGGTATCACGCTTAGTTTACATTTTTTGTTTCTGTCTGGTGTGGGTTGGCTTTCAGTGGGTATAGGGGAGGGGTCGCTACAGCTGGCCACACCTCAGGCTCGGCCGAGAGAGGTCTGGATTACTTCACATTATAATAAGTTACTAAACTATGACCCACACATCAGACCAAAAAAAACCCAGAAAAAGTAAACAACGCACAATGCCAAGCAGGGCTCTTTTGCCCAGAGGTCACTGTTTGACGGCATTACAGATTCTACCTTTAAGCGCTGATTTTTTTTTCTCAATAACTTCAGATGAAATTAAGGGAAACATTGATATAAGTTTAATGATGTATTCTACAGTAATAGAATAGTAATGTAGTTACGTAGAAGGGATGCAACAACACCACTTTTTCCACTGCCTTGGATCCAAAAGAGGGGGGTGAGAGGGGCATGCATTAGATAGCACTGAAGGAGACTGATACATCACCTGGATTAGAGCTTTTGTTTTGATTGTGTGTGATGCGATTCAATTCAATTTACCATTTGTCAATTAAAGCAATTAACCCCAAGAGGAAGGGGTAAATGGGTGGATTTATGCCCGGTTGTATAGTCGGAGTGGATTTATACTTACAACCGGGCGTAAATCCACCCATTTACCCCTTCCTCTTGGGGGTAATTGCTTTTCTACAACAGTTAAGACTACTAGATATTATTAAAAAAGACACATAGTTGTGAAAACAGCGCACCGACCAGTTGGTCTGTTTGACAGTTCCTGGTTCAGCTTCCCAAGTGGGATAGATCGTGTGATTTACAAAATGGAGGTCACGTGACGCTTACTAGATCAATCATGGATCCCAGACCTTACTTATTTTGACGTTGTAGAATTATCTTTTTAAATTCTAACAGCTTTTGACCAAGTTCCTGAAAATACAGAAATAAAGTGCCTTAAAGACATCTTGATTTCACACTGTTCTATCGGTGAAGCAATGGTCACGTTCAACGCACCCATCTTAAGCTATTTTTCTGTGCACTAGTGGACATGTTTAATTTGAAATAAAAAGTAATGGGAAGAAACTGTGTTGTGCATAAGCACTAGCGCTGCCACAATTAGTAAACCATTATCCGGTTGGTCAAAGGTCCCATATTATGGGAAAAGAAAAGAGTCTTTGCCTAGTCTTGGATTTGGCAATCTGAAATGTTGTTTAGGTGCTGGGAAAAGATGACAAAGGTGTTCCTTCCCATTTGGCCAGGGTTGTTACCTGAAAAGAGTCTTCAGATTAAACAAGTCAATTAGAAGCATTACCCTTTGTGATGTCATACCAAGGACACAATCAATCAATTAACTGGCCTTTTTGGAGCCAGGAACACTACCCATCTAATCTACTGCCCAGTTTGAATTTCTTTTTCATTTTGGGTGTGGGTTAGCCAGGCAGGGAAGGGAATAATGATTTTAAAATGTAGTGTGTGCTACACCCACCACAAACAGCCTGCTCAATACAAAGTAAGAAAGAGGTGCTGGGAAATAAATAAATACAATTTGATTTAAACTAGTTTCTTCAGGGGGAAAAAACATGTTCCACAGATGCAAGAAATCACATAAAATGATTGAAAAGATGAAAAGAAATATGGGATCTTTGAAACCATTCGGTTTGCATTCATGCACATCTTGTGCCATCTACTACAGTAGCCTATCACAGTTTAAATAATGTATAAAATGTAAAAAAAGTACACTCTCCCCCTTCAATCTCACCCTTTGCTTGACTTACATTAGGAGTGGTTTGCTTAACTTGAATAACTACATACTGTAGGAAAGGGCTGAAGTTAAGTTTTGTCTTCCTGAAAATACAGTCATGGACAAAAATATTGGCTCCCCTGCACTACTGTCAGATAATGCACCACTTCTCCCAGAAAATTGTTGCAATTACAAATGCTTTGTTATTCACATGTTTATTTCTATTGTTTGCATTGGAACAACACAAAAAAGCTGAGAAAAAAAGCCAAATCTGATATTAGCACCTTTTCAATATTTTAAGAAATATTTGTATTTCAAACCAGTAGAGAGGTGTAAGAAACTCATTCATGGTTACAGGAAGCGATTGATTTCAGTAATTTTTTTCCAAAGGGTGTGCTACTAAATATTAAATTGAGGGTGCCAATAATTTTGTCCAGTTCATTTCTGGAGTGCCATGTGGAATCATATCAGATCTGGCCTTTTTTCTCAGCTTTTTTGTGTTGTTCCAATGCAAACAAAATAAACACGTGAATACCAAAGCATTTGTAATTGCAACAATTTTCTGGGAGAAGTGGTGCATTATCTGACAGAAGTGCAGGGGTGCCAATATTTTTGTCCATGACTGCACATGTACAAAATCTAGGCCAAATAGTTGAAAAAGTTTGTCGCACCCTCCAAGAGGAAGTTGTTTGGGCAAGTCAGTGGTAAGACCAGCTGGGTTGGATTTTATTATATAATAATAGACTGTCGGTGGAATTGCATCGCTAGAGAACAGCTTGGACCCATGTTTATTTCCTGTCAACTATCTAGAATTAACAGAGGAGGGGTCACAGACCCCCAAAGTTCTCACCTAAGTTCTTCAGCAACGGGAGACAAGGCCACGCTACTTCTTACAGTGCGATGCGTCTCCCAGTAGTAACGGGGAAGGCATTTTCTGAAGTTTCTATGACGACACCGACTCAACCTGTTCTTATAATTCTGGTCAGCTATTGATATTAGCCAACACTGTAACAGGAAATCAGGAAATACACTTGGGTCCATTTAAAATGGTTACGTTGTCAAGTTGAAACCTAACAAATCTATACCTTGAAAAATCAAATCATAATTTAACATTTTTCCCCCTTGTGTCCTGTCCATAAACTCTGGTAAAGGGAATGAAGCTCAATGCTCGAGGATCTGTTTTCTACAGTACTTATTCTTCAGTATACTGTACCTCACCCAGCAAGGAAAAGAACAAAACACTCACATGGGCTTGTTCTCCATAGCAGCAGATAAGCCATTTGTCTTCATCCACAACATGGTGTAGTTCAGACCTTAAATCTCCTGTGAAGAGAATATCCCTCCAGTAAACAATAAACTCACTATTAGCTAACTAAACGAGAATAATTTAAGTTTTAATTTAAGAATATTGAACCTATATTAAATAGGTTAAATACCAAGTTAAATTAAGAATATTTAACCTAAATAGGTTAAAAACCAATTTAAAGATTCAGTACAATGAAAATCGTGTTTTCCAATCTTGTTGCATTTTTTTGTACAGAAGGTATGTTGATGTAAAATTACCCAAAATGTTAGAACTGTTGTTGTTGTGAAAATGATGACTAAAGCCCATTGATATCTGTCCCCCTGGATATCAACAGAATCAAACCATTTGAGATATCCATCTGCTTCCCTGAAGAGATTGCATCATCTACTCGGGTTACCCTGATTGGCCCATCAGCTAGTCCGTCAGTTGTTAGTAACTAGTTGTAAAATATATCAGCTAGTTAGTCCACAAACAAGCAATGAAACTAGTTTGCTACAATTTAGTTTACTTTTTGTGGCTCAGAAACATCACACAGTAACTGTGACAATTTATTTATCACCTGCTAGCACAGGTTAGCCAATATTAATCTCCCATAGCAACCACACACCCAATGCTATTAACCACACTCCTATGAAGAAAGTTGGACCACATCCCACTGTCAGACCTGTTCTGCAGCCTGTGGCTAACAGGCCTCTGCATGGGAGTGTGGCTATTAACTTCAGAGTATCTTTGATATCAACTTTCAATGAACAACAGAGTGAGAGTTGGCTGTGCTGAGAAGGTGCACTGAATATAAATGATACATCTGAAGCTAAAGAAATGGCACTCATTGTGTACACTAATTCCAAAATAAGCTTTTTCAGACTGAATTAACATCATTGTACTGGTTCTTTAAGAATATTTAACCTATATTATTTACCCACTGTTGAATACCCACCTCACGCCAGGCAACATTTCCAAATAATGTCTCTGACACAGCCTGTTCAAACACTTATTTAAAAAAAAGAAAAGAAAAAAAAATGTAATCATAAAATAAATAAAATATAAAACTTGCAAAGATTTAGTTCCAAACCGGGTAGATACACAACACTGAATTATACCGTAGTTACACAATACACACCTGTGGCATGGGTTGTCAATTAAAGATAGGAGCAATTCGACAAGAAAAAATATTTTAATTACTTTTCATTTAAGATGAACAGTGTATGTAATATAACGAGTTCCAAATGAAACTCTTATGTGATCACTCTAACACAAGTAGATACAAAACCATTTTACTATAAAACATATAACAATAATAATAAGGAAAAAAAATTAAGAAAATGCGCCAACACAGAACGTTCCAGAGCTTCCAGAAACCACTCCTTCCTGTCATGGAAAATATGTATAAATGTAATCGGAAAATCTATGTAATGTTCCTGAGATATTGAACACAAAGACAAAAAACCTCTCGTTTCATTCAGAATGTCTTACTTGCTGTGTGTGTGTGTGTGCATGAAAGAATACTTGTTAGAATCTCCAGTTGTCTCCTCCTCTATCCCAGCCTCCTCTTCCTCCGCCACCTCTCCTTCCACCACCACCTCCTCCTCCTCCTCCTCCTCCTCCCTTTGACCCGTACACCTCCCTCTCTCTGTCCTTCTCTCTCCTGTGCTTCTCAAATCTCTCCGCCATAAGAACGAGCTCCTCGGGGACCTCCTACAAAACGACAAAAATACCATGTTCAATTTAAGGGACATTTCTGGAACCTTAAAGGGCCCGGTCCGTGATCCGAATGTAAACAAATGGGCAGCCCCACCACCAAAAATAAGAAATTAGAATGGAGACATATTTTCTCTAATTGATTGAGGTTTTGACTGTTTTGTGGTAGTAAAAGAATAGCTTATGTTGGTAATGTTTGTAAACACTGGCGTAAAACAAGACCTATATTCTGATTTACAATGAGTTAATTAAGTTCCAGATGGTGTATTTTCCATCTGCCAGTACAGATCAAACTCTTCAACAATGTATGTGAATATACCAGTGATATGGAAAATCAAAAACGTCAATAAAATCACAGATAGGGGCTTTAAACATTGATACACCAAGTGTGTCTGCAGTGTGTGTGTGTGTGTGTGTGTGTGTGTGCAGTGTTTCTCCACAGATTCCTAAGTTATTTGTGGTCACAGGAGGCTAGGCAGGGTAAGATTAAAAATACAAAGTACCATATACAAGAGCCTTGTTAAAGAGTGTGTGTGTGTGTGTGTGTGTGTGTACCTGTCCAGCTCTCTCCAGGATAGAGATGAGCTCAGAGGCCATCCTCCAGTCTCCTCTCGTCACCAGGGTAACGGAGGCTCCGGAACGTCTACAACATCAAGGCATCAACGATGTCACAGACAGGTAGGCTTGGGGTTGGAAGGCATTGTATAGATTTTATTTTATTTTATCTTTTACAAAATTTTACTTTATTTACAAATTGTATTTATAAAAATAGAAAAACAAAAGCATAGACACCACACAAATGCATACACATCGTTTCCCACAGTAACCTCCCACCCCACTCCCACCACCCAAAGGGACCACACACTTGTTGCTGTATACAGTTGTTGTTAATACAAATGGGAGGCATTGTGCTTCCGCACCTAAAGTCAGACCAAAAGGAGGCCACGGAATGTGTCCAGAAGGGAGCAGCCATCCGCCCCCACGGGGAACCTCCCCCCAACCGGTGCACCAGAGGAGATAGCAATTAGAACGTTGAGTCTGC
>OMKL01006718.1:3069-15614 GCA_900302295.1 Parasudis fraserbrunneri
CCACGCACGCACACACACACACGCACACACGTGCGCGCACACACACACACACGCACACAAGCACACACACACACACACACACACACACACACACACACACACACACACATTACAGAGTTCTATTACATATTAGACACACACACACACATTTCATCTCTCTCTCCACTCCCCTCACAGCTGCTTGTGTGAGTGGTCTCACACGCTCACCGCGAGAGGATCAACATCAGATGTGTGGGAGGCCTCAGATCTCTATGATCTGAAGGGCCCCTGGTTACACCTGGGACACATGAAGATGAGACAATTACACACATGGCAGAACAATTAGCAGGAGGAACATCGACACAACTTTAACAAGCGTGAAGATTCCCCTGTAAATGCTTGTGCGTCAGCGATTGTCAAGGACAATGTCCATATGTGTCTCATTATGAGATGACTGATAGTGAAATGCCAGGTGTCTGCATTCAGCCTAGAGGATCCACAACAGGATATGGGGTTTGTCATGGCGTATTAACAGCCTGAATGGAATTGTCACCCCCAGAACTTCCTCTGCCGAACTGTCTGCAGACCCTCTGTGATACAGTTTGGGAGAATAATCTTTTTCTTTCTTTCTTTTTTTTTTTTTTTTTTAAAGATATTTTAGGTAATTAATATGCTTTATAAGACAACAGAGAGTGACAGGGATCATGGGGGAGAGAAAGAAGGGATGACATACAACAAAGTTCGTAGACTGGATTCAAACCCACGACACCACAGTTACATAGTATGTGCCTCGTTGAGCCACCAGGACACCCCTGGGTTAAATAATCCTAACTGGTCAAGACTGTGGGAAGACTTAACTCTGGCCAGACGTACTGCTCGATATACCATTGGATACAATAAAATAAGTGACTTTGTTGGAGCTTGATAATAGCCAGTGGAGGAACATGATGATGTTGATAGACTAGACCACCGGTACGTCTGCCAATCTACGTCTGAACGTGTCAACACAGCTTGCAGTATATTGTTCATAGCTAAGGCTACACACAGTTCCTTTGGCTTCCTATTCGGTCCTGTCTATCAGCGTAGAGCTGCGGGTGCCATGTAATGCAATGCTATGTAATGCAAAGCTATGTAATGGTACGAAGCAAGTCAAGTCAGCAGGGGTGCCGGGGCTGATGGAGGAGACTGACGCTCGCCCGTTCATTCTATTGCGAGGTCAACGCCATGAGTTACTGCGTGCCTCATACCTCAAAGGAAAACGGAGAGAGACAATGAATCACAGAAATGAGGAGGAGAGGAAAGAAGCAGTATCATTGTCAGTGAAAGTACTCCAAAACATGCGCAGAACGCCATATACTAAACAACGGCTGCGAGGCAAAAATGATCATCCGGTAAAAATCCAATCCTTCCTTTGGTGTTGTGAGACACCTCTCCAGCATTGTTCTCTGTTGTTAGCCAGAGGGGAGTGTTGTTAACGCCTATTGTGTGCAGGGGAGAGTATTCCTCACCCCTGTCCATATGTCAGTTGTCAACTACGTCATTCATAGTTTGTTAAGGGTAATTATAGAAAGCCACAAAGTCTTAAAGCGCTAATTTAACTCAAAGTGTTCCTAGGAACACGGGTGACATCAGTCCTGAGCGAACTGGATTAAATGTCATCAGTTGGTTCAAGCATGTATCCGACATGGTCATTGTGTGATATTATCCTTCGGCGAGTGTATTCCACTGCCGGCGCTTCCAATCCCAATATTGATTTTGCTCCAGCGAAATCAGTTCCACGCAAATGCGTTTCACGAGGCCCAATAAATGGGCCATGCGCAGCAGAGAGCAAGTCAGCCCTATAAAAGTCTGGGGGTTTTGACGGAAAAAAGGGGGAGGGAAAGATTTGGGGCTCTCTCACTTTTTAAAAAGAAAACATTGGCGGGGCTCTTGTAGGAACAATGTTTCACTGCAGAGGAATTGCAGAGGGTCAGTGGGATTTCTTCCAGGCAGAGATGGGTTTGTTGTCAGAAAGATGGCTGAAACAGCTGAGCAGGTCACAGCATAATAATGTAGCCCGTGGACTTTCTCAGACTGGTCCGGGCCAGGTCGGGCTGGGGTGATGGGATACACCGGGGATTTACTGGTCTATACTCACAGACAGGATACCAGAGCAGCCTGGTCTCCCTCCATGCTAGTAACACAGCTCCCCCCTCCCCCACTCCCCTGTATTATGACTGTAATCCTGCTATAAAAACGTATTGCCACAGTATGAGGTCTCAGCTCACTAATGAATTGGAAAGGACTCTGTGTCTGTGTGTTGACTTGAACCAGAGCTGAACGCTGGGCAGGTCTGACTCTTGGCCCTCTTATCGCCTCCTATGATGAACCTTAAATGTATTATGACACTGAGTCAATCCTAGAGATCAGAGTTTGGGGGAGCAGCGGTGGCCTAAAAGCTAGAGAAGCGGGCTTGTGGCCGGAAGGTCGCTGGTTCGATTCCCTGGACCGGCAGGAAAACTCTGGGTAGGAAATTGAATGAATAACGCTCTCTTGTCCCTCAATACCTGAAGTGAAGCGCCCTTGAGCAAGGTACCCCTTCTGCTCCCGTGGAGCTGCTCAGTGGCCAACAGCGTCTGAATGTGGTTGTACTGGGCAGCTCCCAGGTGTGAATGTATGGAACTGTGTGAGTGTGAAGCAGGGCGTTGCTGGAAAAGAGCATCCCTGCTCAGCGAACCTACCCTGGGTAAATAAAGGTTAAAAAAATAAAATAAAATAAAATTTTATACTCTATACCAGTGTGGTGCCCAAAATGGTTTGTGGTTCTATTTCTTTTGGGTGCAAACATGCCGGGTGTACTAGTTTGTTTTAGTTCGCCTGGGTCCCAGGGTGAGACTAAATTTACTTAGAAATGTTTAAGAACCTCTACTCCATGCCCCTGTTGTTCCTAACTCTCTGACTGAGATGACTGACTGAGACCTTGCAAGATAATACCTGTGCCAATCACAGAGGTTGCCTCTCTCCTTTACATTATTCCTGGCAGTGTCTACACACAGTCTGCATAGTTGAACATATCAGGGTTTGTTTTCCTACCTTCAGAAGAAGTGACTTGCTGCCATTCATTCTTGCACAGTAGGGAAAACAACTTCCACAGATTGCCCCAGCTAGATAATCCATCACAGTAAACACAAAGTCTTAATTTGGTTTTTGGTCTTTATCATTATTTCAGTGTTCCCGAGTTGAGCCTTTTCATACCAGTGCATGCGTTCAGAGACCTCTAATTGGACCAGAGACTGTGTTTTGCAAGACAAAACTTTTCACCTATCACTGACATCCATTGCTTACTGTCAATCACCTTAACACCCAAAGGAAGAAATGCAAGTCTCTGCCAGAAAAATACGAATCAAAAACATGTTGCCTCACAAACTTTAGTCACATCTGAGTCTTCGTATGTGGGAAATCTTTGTTAGCCGGGAAAGCAGTATTTTAAAAATGACAAACAGATTCATTGTTAAAAAAAAATAATAAAAAAAACATACATAAAAAAAAATACACATGACATGCAAAGGTAAAAAACAAACGAAGGAAAATGGTACTTTTATAGCTGGGAGCACAAGAATCCAGGTCCAGCCACAGCTGTGAGTTACATAGTAAAATCCTTTATTTGGTGGGTGGGCAGAGAGAAAATTAAAAACACTAACATGTTTCAGCATGCATTGCAAAATGATTGGAGAAAAGTTAAACTAGATATAGACAGTAGCAAATTAGCTATAACTAAATGACACTGGTAGGAATTACAGGGATTTGAACAATGACTGAAACTTGAATGAGTGCTGTGGTGCATGACCAAAGACCTAGGTCTGACTTTGTGTCTTAATATGGATGTCTGCTGATGGAGAGAAACTGACAGCATTCCTTGCACAAAAATAACACACAAATCACATTCCTCCCAGTGAACCTTATTTTGCCCTTCAACTTGTCGTCTCGTCGAGTGATCACTCCAAGATGCATTGAACTCTGTTTATAAGGTCATCGGGATTGGAAAAAAAAGACTGCTCACTTCCACACACTGACAATAACAAAGTGGTTGCCAACTGTTCTAATAAAGTAATCTGACTTGGTATTATGAGTGTAGACATTGACCCTGGGGGTACAGAAGGAATCTAAGGTTTAATACACACACACACACACACACACACACACACACACACACACACACACACGCACGCACGTGGCACACGGCACACATGAGAGAAACACTGTTCACCGTACAGAGTACCAGAGGAAAAAGTCTTGTTTACTGAAACTCAAAAGTATACAATCATCCTGGCCGGTTGTTCAGTTTGTCACGTTATCTGACTGTCAAGTGATTGGAATCGGCAAAAAACAGCAACAATACTGTTCTTTTTTTTCTTTTTTTTGGCCACAGCTGGTAACACACAGTGCTTAATATCTTATTTTAATAATGCCATAACATCATTACATATATACGTGTAAACATGGGGTCAGGAGAGTTAAAACTAATACTCATTTCCATGGCAAACGATATGGTCTGTGATTGAAACTGGAGCATTCACACCTGTACTTCCTAGTAGGGATGTGCATAATGGTTATTTTGAGATCCGACTATCCACCGCCATTAAACGGTTGAAAACCGGTTAGCCATTACTTTTTTTATGCCAATTATAAGTCAGTGCTGAACAAAACTCGGGAAACGCAGCCAGGCCGTTCTCTATCTCTGTTCTCTCATCTCCGTTCTCTCATCTCTCTCTATTCATCGCGTAAAATCATGGGAACACCAATGCCTGCCCTCACATTCCCTGTTCTCTTATCTCTATTCATTGAGTAAAATCACCGGAACAGCGATGCCTGCCCTCATATTCTAGGAGACTCTCATATTCTCAGAGATAACCAGCCCGACATATTAGGCCTACTCACTCATCATTATTGGCTTTCTTTATCTATGTGACTTGGAAAGGCAAAAACTGAGGTGACAGCTAACCTACTTGTCAAGAAAAGTATTAGGCTAAGCACATGTGTCTCAAGGAAACCATGCTACTGAACCATGCCACTGAGCCAAAAAAAAAAAATGCTGGTGAGAGACAACTGGCTTACTGCTTCGCATAGGCTAACATGACATGACAGCGTTCGTCAAATTCTACATGTCTATATTGGGATAGAGTTATGAGGAGTGCAAGCTGGTGCAAAGCTTAACAGTAGATGAATATTATTCCCATCGATTATATCTGGGCAAAAACATGCCTGTCTGATAGAATGAGCACCACTAAATACAGTGCAAGGCAACGTCGGGTAGGCTACCTGAGTAATTGTGTGTGCCATGCCTTCCATAAACAGATCCATGTACCTAGTTCCCCATCAATCCCTTTTTGTATTAAAGAAAATATTTTATGCAGCTGACTATATAATCGTTTTATAGTTACTAGGTTTAGTGTATGCGTCTCACGGCAGTTGATGCAGATATCTAATGGAAACAGTGGGCAGTCCCTACGTCGCAGAGCTCGACCTGGCTGCCAGACAAAGTTGAAAGCCTGGGCTTCTATTGTTTGAGCTCGCTCATTGCGCCCTCATGTGTTCACTTTATGTAAACTTTTATTTTTTACAAGTTCGCCCTATAAAATAAATACAAAATAATTTTTATATATATATATATATATATATGCTGATTAACCATTATGAATATCTGGTTAATTTTAAATGACTGCTCAACCGGCTAACCGAAGGATAACCTTGCCACACCCCTAGTTCCTAGATGCATTTGAGGTGTGTGAGAACAAGCCAGTTGAACTGAGTGTGCATCAAACAACTGCTCCCTTGTCTGACTGAGAGCTGCTCTCAGCTGCTTCCACGTGTACCCCCAAGCAGTACATTTGAAGATGTCTGACCAAAGACAAGAATATATCCAGATTTGTTACACAAATGTAACATTTTACTTTACCAGATTTGATGGAAACATCCAAACCATTTTAAAAGGAACAGTTCACTTTAAATTGCAAATTCAGTCATTATCTACTCACCCTCATGTTAGTCGAAACTCTGTTTCAGTTTTTGTGTCCTGGTAACATGTAGTGAGTTAGCTAACGTAGCTCCATCTTAGCCTTGTCTCAAACGGTTGAAATAAACGGAGCTTAAACAGAGTTCCAAAACAAGCGCAAAATTACCATCAAACTCAAAATCTTGAAATCTTGACCTCTGATTTGGACACGTTCAAGTTTATCTGTCACATAAAAACGTACATGTACATTGCAGTGAAATGCTTACCCCGTGTGACCAAACCAAATGTATCACAGGTGAGAAAATACCCATAGCGGCTCGCCACTGATATTAAATGACGAATAGCAAGCGGTGTTATTTTCAGCAGCTGAAGACGAGGGAAAGTGTGAGAGCGAATTATGTGTTTTAACTAAATCGGTATGTTGTTAAAACTGAAGGACAAATGAACTAGCTTCCTCTTTTGCTCTTGTCTCTGCAGGCGGTGATTGCTTTGATGGAGATGGGCTTTGATGAGAAGGAAGTGATCGATGCGCTGAGAGTCAATAACAACCAGCAAGATGCTGCTGTAAGTTTTACTGGTCCCATAAAAGTGTATTTGATCCTCATGTTGATGTCCTTAAGAATTGAGTTACATATTTTAGTGCCCCTAGCCCATCTAATTCTACAAATTTATGTAAAAGAAATAAACAGGAATCTAGTCTAGAGAGTATTCACTCTCCTCGCTTCATTTGGGCAAAATCTTTAAACTCAAAAATGTAATTTCATAACAAATGTCATTCAGACATCATCTTTGGATTGTATTTAGGAGTCTTGAACAATATTTTCTTTTCAAAATAGTTTGATTTATATCTTTTTTTGCACACAAACAAAACAAGTCTGTACTTGGTCCCCTCAATGCATCTTAATGGGGCTTCAGCACAAAATGGGATATGTTGTTAACCAACGGATGGCATTTGAATCCCGTCCATGAGATTTCAAAGAAAATATAAATCATCGCCAATCATCACCCAACACTCACTGAGATTACACCCCGTCTATTTTCACATATAGTGACTCACGCTATGTGAAAATTGGAGTGGGTCTAATTTTAGTGAGTTTTTATTGTCCAATTTTTCAATATATAGAGAAATTGGACCAGGAATAGTCAGTGAAATTAAGCCTCTATATTTTATACATACAGGAGAAAGTGTATGTATTTTTTTTACACAAAGTTGATTGAAATGAACCCGTGTTTATCTATGTAATGCGTCATCATAATGCTGTGAACTAATAACTTGTGTTAAGGATTTAATTCAACAGTCCTGTCACTCTTTAAGGCTGGGGAGAGGCACAGACATAGAGTTCTAGGAGTGTGAGAGGCCCGTGTTCTACTGCGAAAAGGGTGTTTTATTTCTCGCCGTGTTTCTTCTCCTTCAGTGCGAGTGGCTGCTTGGGGACAGGAAGCCTTCTCCCGAGGACCTGGACAAAGGCATCGACACCAACAGCCCCCTGTTCCAAGCCATTCTCGAGAACCCCGTCGTCCAGTTGGGCCTAACCAACCCCAAGACTCTGCTGGGTACTGCGACCTAGTCTAATTCAACACAGCTGCCAGTATTATGTGTTTTAGCTTTTGTGAACAGAAGAAAATCCTCCTGAAGTCACATTTTAACGTGCACATTGACCTTGCACCTGTGTGCTGCAAATGTATAATCTGAGCTAAATGAAAGTATCTTTACTAATTAGGTAAGATGATCATTTAATGGAATGTTCCACCCTTTTTTTAAGAAGCCTATCTGATGAGAGTCGTTTTTTACAGTCCATCCAGAAAGCACTAGCTGCTGCTAGTTTTGGAGATACTGGAAGCAGAAATGATTTGCATGTGTTAGCAACCGAATTTCCCCACGGGATAATAAAGTATTTCAATTCAATTCAATTCAATGCGAGTGGAAGTCAATGAGGGGTCCAAACTGATTCACATCTAACATCACAGGTAGCACTTTCTGAACGATTTCCTCTCTCATAATATAGTAAATTATATAGAATGATCTAAATATGGTTTATCAGAGACATAGGGTCCCCATTGCCTTCCATTAGCATCGCTAATCATTTCTGCTTTCAAAATTGCCGCAAAAACAAACGGAACAAAACAAAAACATACATGCACGTGCTTTTTGGATGCAGTAAAATGACTCCCTGTTTGTGACAAGTCAGATGTGTTTAAATATATATAATTTTTTTTACAGGCTGTTAATTGTGAAGTGGCTTTGTGTTTTGTGTGCAGCATTTGAAGACATGCTGGAGAACCCACTTAACAGCACCCAGTGGATGAATGACCCTGAGACTGGCCCCGTCATGCTCCAGATATCTAGAATCTTTCAGACCCTCAACCGCACGTAGAGCCTCCTGGTGACCCTGTCTGACTGCGGCAGTGTGTGAATATGCGTGTTTTGAGTTTGTGTGTGTGTGAGTGCAGATGTGTGTGTGTGTGTGTGTATATGTCTGTTTGTGGATGCGACAGGGACACACGTATTGTTTTTGCCTTGAAAAGACAAAGCCTGAGGAATCGAGAGTGAAGTATGAAGAGCGATAAAGAGATGTTACACAGATATCTATTTATAATGTTGCAGAAAAACAAGTTGTACAAAACAAATAACGTGAAATAATAATGATAATGATGATAATAATAATAATTAAGTAATTAATTAATTGAAATTTAGTATGTTGTTTTTACATTTTAATAAGACCGATTTATAGTTACGACAGACATGATTTATTTTATATAATTTCTCCATGTACAAAAAAAATGACCATCAGGCATCAAACCAATGTTTACACTTAAAAAAAAAAAAGAAAAACTGTTTTTGTATCTTTTGCGATATTTAAATATCAATTACAGTTTTGTTTGTTTCTTTAAATTGTTACGTTTCATCAAACGTGAATGTTTGGATGACTCCTGTCATTATCAATATGTGTTTATTTTTTTTTTCCCTTTTCTTTTCAAGAAATGGTTCCGCTTATAATTGAGAGCCCGGTAGTCAATGGCGAAAGTTCAGTGTCGGTCGAAGGGATCATTCAGATTTTTTCCCCGCATAGCACGGTATGAAATACTCGTGTAATTGATGCATAGCCGTTAGCTTACTTACCGAGACCCGTGGTCAGAAGTTCTGTCTGTTTTCTGAGCGAGACGGGCAGCTTCAGATGGGCAGCACACGGGGTCTGGAAACAAAAAAAAAGGCTTAACCCACACCACAACATGCAAACAAAGGTTCTAACCATTCACAACAGTCCAGATGTATATCCGATACTTGCTTCTTCTCAAAGACCTGACGCAATATCTTGGAACTGTTTCGTTTACTGAGGAAGCCAGTGTATTCGTACACACTGGGACTATCAAGCCAGCTCGTTCCAAGACATCACATCGGTCTGAGAAAAGAAGCAAGCATCAGAAATACACAAACATGGATCTCCCTTAGTAAGCTAATGTTCTGTGCATCGATAATACAACCGGCAAGTATTTCATACCACGCTATGTCGAAAAATCCGAACCATCCCTTTAAAGTCATTGAATATGGGTATTCAGACATGTTACCTCTCTCTCCATTCAACCTCGAGAGTCTGCCTGTCTGCTCACTGTAAGTCACGCTCCTCTCATTTTAAAATCGAGGACATTTGTCTTTGTGCTTCTTCAAGAATATTTATTTAACCTTTTTGCCTTTTTTAAGAGGAAAATGTACACTACGCTGTCTACTCGTGTTTGTGAAGTCAAATTGTTAAATGGTCTTTGGTCATGGTTTTACAAAAAAAAAAAGATATACTCAGTCGATGTGTTTATTCTCAGTGTGCTCATGAATGTCACGTTATCATGTTGCTCTCATTTAGCACTTGTTCACACCTCTATGAGAATTGCTCACTGACTGTAGCACTGACAACATAGTATCCATTGAAATTAGAGGAAAGTTTCGTGTTCTGCCCCGTGCAGGCCATATCGTGAGATGACTCGCGCGGCCGAGCCGAATCAAAAGGGATTTGTCGATTGGCTTACAATTTGAACGAGTGAAGGTGCAACATCACTTCGTCCTGCAGAATGAACTAAGGCGCGAACCGTAGTATCTTTTAAATACTACGAATAATTAATACAAAGAAAATCTGGAATGAAATCCCGTGTTGGTCTATTAGTTGGCCATTTTGCTTTGAGAGCAACAAGGATTTATGCTGTCAAACCAAAAAAAAAAAAAAAAGTTCACTTATAGCCACTATATGACTTGCCTTGTCATTAGATGTACCCATTGAAAACACCATATATTTCTGTGCAATAGCTAGGATTTAATAATGGACGTTGGAATTATGTCGACCTGTAAAGAAGTGTATTCCGAGTGTTAGAAACGTGTGAGATGCATTGGGCAGTGTGGCTGTAGTGATAGATATCAGCCTTTGCATTGAGTACTTCAAACCTACTGCTACATAATGGTGGGCTTAGCCTCTCCTAGTTTTATTGTAACTTACAAACAGTTTGGAGGGTGGTGTGTTTTTTGCCAAGCTTTGAGTGTTTTTATTCAATATTTGAACTGTGGTGTTGATGTGACTTTCTGCTCAGGGAGGCTGACCTTGTTTTTTTTCTAGCGAAGCCACCGAGGCAAACCTCTACTCGTGTTCTTCAGTCTGGCATTTGAAAAACGGCTTTAAATAATCAACGGAAAACTTTGCTTACGGATTGGAGCGTCACAAGTTATTATGATTTTGGTAAATGCAATATTTGAACATATTTAAATGTTTTGAGGGGAAGTATTTGCCTGAATTGTGTATTATTTATATCGAAGCCAAAATAGTACCTTGCTCTTATAACATTTTTAGGTAACCTGAAAGCTATTCTATGAATGATGCAAATTAATGAAATGTTTAAAATGTTGTTTATACAAACCATTGAGAAAATATGCTTTTTGACTGACAGGTCACAGGGTGATCAAAAGTAATGCAGCATTTTTGAATGTGAAAGTATTTGTATACAGGATGTGAACACTTAAGAAGCCTCTCTGCACACATGCATGGATTACTGTGGCATGGACATTAATCATGGCCACAGTTATCAGCTATCTCACAACTTCTAGCAAAATTTTCTTTCCCATCGGCATCCATGTAAAACCCATCTCATTTCTCAAATGTAGTGAAACAGACCTTGGGAGGGCTCCAATAAAAACTAAACTGTCCACTCAAAATGCACTGCATCTTTCAAATTTGTCACCAGGAACAAAACAACAGCAAGCTAATCCTTAGTTTATTGCTTAGGACAGTGGTTCTCAAACGTTTTCACGTCAAAGACCCCCAAATTGATACGGAATAGGCCATGGACCCTCATTTCATAAGATCTTGTGCCAGGGACCCTCCATCTGAGAATATATTTGTTAGATGTGATTTTGTTGAGAATTCCATAATTGTAAGTGTGGAGATACCAGAGGAGAGAGTGAAACCTATCAGAATAGTAATTCTTATACATTCTTTCATTGTGCTAATTTCTTGTGAAGAAACTGCAGTGAAATTAAAATTCACCATTTTTCTGGGGAACCCCCTCAAGGCTCCCAGGGGTCCCTGGACCTCACTTTGAGAACCACTGGCTTAGGAACACTAGAGACTTCTTAAAGTCACTGACCGTGGGATTTTTCTCACTGAGCTTTCATGAAGTACTGTTCCAGACCAACAACCTATGCAATATATATATACCCTCACACTCTGTTCAATGATACGGCATCATGGCTACTGTCATTTAAATCACTATTACATTAAAAATCATTTTTGTGGCTGTATTCATTGAATCTTGTGCTTTGTTCAGAATGAATTACAAGTATCGTGGAATGAATAAAAGAGACCCAAGGAAGACTTTTATGTCCATTTTAGCAGTGAATGGTGCTTGCTACTGTATAGCTAACAGATAGGACTGAATTACTTACTCATGTGTTCTCTATTTCGAGCTGTTTAATTTGTCCTGCTTTTTTTTTTGTTTAGTTGGATAGGGCTTCCATTGTTTGAGGCAAATTACCATATGGGTGAGAATTATTTTTTAAAGCAGGTAGGCTATGTGCAGACGTTTCGCATCATTAATACTAAATCATTGTCAAATTATTTTTAATAGCTTGGTATGCAGTGTTGGGGAGTAGTGAATGCATGTAATTCAGTTACTAGTTTAAATACATTTTGCAGTAGTTGAGTGGTAACTTAGTTTAGCTGCATCCAAATCCTAGTCGTTTTTCAGTTGTTAACTACTTTTGTATAAACCCACCCCTACCTTAACCCTAACCGTAACCTCATTGGACCTCACGCTCCACCTTAACCACCTATTGGATGCGGTGCATGGTGCCCGTATGAGAAACCAAGTTTTAGTGAGTCCCCTCTCCTTAAAGGGCCATGTATTTGATACCACCCTACCTCTGACTCTATGGCAAATATGCTCATTTAAAAAATTGCGGCTTGATGATGGTGCTAGAGGAAAGGTCATGGGGTCACCAAAATCAATAGATGACCGCTTGGGTCATGGATGTTCACAGCAAATTTTATGGCAGTCCGGCCGTTACTTTTCGAAATACCTTGTTCACAGACAGACAGAT
>OMKL01006727.1:5728-17234 GCA_900302295.1 Parasudis fraserbrunneri
GAGGGGATTAAGTGTGCCAACCTCATAACCCGAATCACGCAAGGGTGGAGCCTAATGTCTGCCTGGGAGGCTCACTGTACACAAAAACAAAGGATGCTGTGAATGACAACAGTACAAATATATATTTAAACATAATTTACTCGTAAGTGACAACTAACCTATTTTGTTATGGATTTCGATTATGGTGCGCAGCACTGTGTAGCATTTGGGAATGTGAGAAGTGCCTGGCCAGAACAAAAACAGATATTGATACTGACTGCCTTAGGTAATGAGAAGCTACCTCGGGATGACGACACTTGTACTTGTCATCCTTTCACAACAACTCGTCATGCCTTTTCTCGTACAGTATGTCGTTATCTCTTCTTTGGTGGCCCATCAGTCGAGTATCGACCTGCCAGGAGCGACGTGTCAGCCGATGGGTCACACACACCAACGAAAGCAAAAGCATACACAGCTCTAGACTATCGACATACACAAAATAACAGTGGGCTCAAAAAGCTTACCTCCAATACATTTCCTTAGAATATTCAGAAATTCTAGTCACGAGACGCGGGATATCCAGCGAAAGTGCCCCGCTGTCAGTCAAGTGCGCTCAATATAGCCTAGGCTGTAGATGCGATATCTACTCTCGCATATCGTAAAACAGACTGACGAACAACCGGGGACAATAAGTAATGACCGACAACCGTATACACTCTCATTCAGCGATCCATCGCAGGCTCCCGATTATTCGTGACTGCTGACATTAATAAAAAACTATCTTGTTGACTGGTGTTGATCTGTCAAAGCGTCGCCATATTTGCCCGTCGTACCGTGCGCAGGTGGAGTCCAGTCTACAGTCATGGGGGCGGAGCTGCCTCTGTCGGCTGTCAAAAATAAAACAGAATGTACAAGCATTCATGGTTTATAGGCTACATGGCACAATTCATGCATAGGTATAAAGACAATAGATCAAACTTTTTTGCAGTGGAATTTATACACAGGAGTTGAAATATAAGTAATTTTCAAATAATAATAATGATGATAATAACAGCAGCAACAACAACAATACCAACTACGGTCGTCGTCATCATCATCATCATCATCATCATCAAATGTGAACATCTAAATATAATACTTTTTTTTTTTTTACCAAGCCTGAAGACACTAACTTCTCTGCTAGGCTAATTGTTGGGTTAATGACAGAATTAGAGTTGGGGCAGGAGATGGTGGAAACGACAATGACCTGATAACAACGTGAGTTACATTCAAGGTCTAACTGTAATTAGAGACTAATGAGAGAGACATAATGAACATCAGGATAGAGTCATGACATGCCCTCAATAATGGTGACCCTATGAGTCACCAGATTAGTATGAGTGCATGTCTGGGCCAAGCTGTAGTCTGGCCACATAGCATTGCCTGGCCAGTGGTTCTCAGCCTTTTTGTTTGTGACCTCAAATGACCTCAAATGACCTCCAAAAAGATGAAACATATAGAATGCTGAAGGTTGAAATAAAATGTTGTGGATGGTCATTTTTTCCCTCGTTTGAGGAAAATGACTCTTTACCTTCACAGAGTAATAACCTAAAAGTCAGTTTTGGTGGAATTCCCCTTTAATAGCTAGTCCAAAGCCAAGCTTATATGGTAAATACAATTTTGACAAAAAATTTCAACAACCCTTTTTATCTGACTAGAATTGTGTTAAGCCTAAACACCATGAATTGGACAAACAAAAAGGAGACAAAATGATTTGTAATTTTCATCAGCTAAAGAGTGTCAAGACAAAAAATTATGAAGAGACTAAAGGCCAGTCAGTTGATTTGTTGTTGAACATCATTCATTCATTCAACTAAAAAAACTTAACTGATTTAAATGACTAAGGTTGGACAAAAACAAAACAAAAATTGTCAAAATGACAGACTTAAATCTTCAACTGCTGCCAACATCAACAGTGATGATAACTAAATGTAAATGATCTGAATTCAGACAAGAAAAAAAAAGACATCATTTACCCTGTCATGCATGGTCACACATGACTCTACGCCTTCCTGTTCATCCCCTCATCTGCATTACCCTCCACAAATTAGGTCGTACAATTAATGCCAGGGCAATGATACACTAATTGGACTTGATTAGTCTTTTGGAGCTCATGTCATGTCCCGAGAGATTAAATGGGGTATATAAGACACCTTTTATAATACGAGGGTTCAGAATAACTGAGAACCTCTGTTAAGCTTGGCCATCAGCCGACTCCACCATAATCAACAGAACGTCAACTTGATCACAGTGAGTTGGATTTTTCCCTTACTTAACATACTGTTCACTTTTTAGCCAGAACTTATTGAATGTGAGGGACCCAGGTCTGTTTCATTATCCTTTGAATTTATAACAATCGATGTATGGATCTACACCAGATGAGGGAAGATACCGAAAGTCTAATGTTTTACAGTGCAATAGAAAGTCTCAATGTTTGACCACGTTCTTCATTCAACACTGAGATGGAAAGCCAAGATTGACACCTGTTCTGTTTGTTCCTCTCTTTCTCCCACCTAGTGGCTGTGTCCAGTGCCCCATTGTCTGCCCTGTGCCTGTTATTTTTGCTGTCTGTCTGCTCTGCCTGTTACATTTCCAACTGTCCAATAGGAGGCAAGAGGGCCCTTGAGTACCCCTCCAGGAAGGTGCATAATCTAAATGTTGTGGCCATTACTGATTGTTCTGTAGATTAGTGTTGTAAATGTGTGAATTAAAGAGGAATGCCACCCAGTATGATCTTCCTGTGCCACAGGACAGTTCAGTCAGTATTTGTGAACACGCACCACTCTCCCCTAAAGCTAGAAATCAGAGAGAACCCTTCAATCGGAGATGTAAAACCTAGGGCTGCTCCATAGACAACGAATGGGGATCTGACTTTAAGAGGCCATAAAATGTTTGTGTGAGCCCTTACACTCAAATTAATTCACACTGTCCAAGGACCTATGCTGACAGATATTGCAATGACTGCTACTAAAATAGTGATGACCTCGATGTCTCTCTTCCCCAGTGCATGTCGTGTGGCCCCGGAGACAGGGGACGTTGTTTCGGCCCCAGTATCTGCTGTGGGGAGGGGCTGGGATGTTACATTGGCTCCGCGGAGGCAGCACGCTGTGTGGAGGAGAACCACCTGCCTTCTCCTTGTGAGTCTGGAGGAAGAGCCTGTGGTCCAGAGGAGGGACGCTGTGCTGCTCCAGGGGTCTGCTGTGACTCTGGTAAGAATCAATTCAGTCTAAAGTCATTTTATAGGATAATTTTATGTTTAATAGGGGAAGACCTGGGAGTCTTTTCCCCTATTCTGACTAATTTGTTATTAAAACTGATAGAAAATATTCAAATTTACATTCTATAAAAATTTAGCTCACTAGTAAGCAAGTCTCCTGGGAAATAAGGTTGTACTATAGCAGTGCTTACATAAGGATTGCTAAATGTTAATTGGGGTATTGTGCAATGTAGAAGGGGGGGGTTCAATGTCACAGACCCATAAACCAGTGCTTTACTTTATTAGGTCTGAAATCACTGAATGACTTCATGGTTAACCGGTCTCATGATCCCTCCACTCTGCAAACATTAGAGAGATGATTGTTAATTAGCAGAATGAAATGTTAACTCTTATTTAATGCTCCCTGGGTATGCTTCCACAATTTTTTAGATCACTTTGACTCTGGTGTTCCGAAAAATAATGGCCTTTTTTTTTTCTTTCTAGACGGATGCAGCGTCGACCAATCTTGTTATGACGGGGATGACGAGGAGGAGGTCATCGTTCCATCAGAGAGCGCTAGCCGTGGCCTTGACCTGCTTATGAAGCTACTGCACATGATCGGCCACACCCCTCCCCATGTAATCCACCAATGAGATGGCACATCTGGAGTGGCTGGGGGCAGTCCTCTGGGGCTCAGTGACATCATAACTAATATCTTGACACTTTTTACAGCCCAGTGTGAAGAGTGCCAGATGTGCTCTATGAGACAATTAAACTGACAGTATACAAAAAAACCTGTGGCTTGTTATTCATTAAGTTTATCCTGGTAACTACCTCCTGTATAGGGATGGTTCAGCAATTTTGGACCAACTTAGATTTTCTCCCACTTTCTGATCATGTTTATTGTCATCAATAACATTGTTATCCATGATGTATGACATGGCTTTCTTCCCGTGTTGACCTCTCTTGTTACTTTGATAATGATTTCAAACAAGGTGTGGCAAAGTTGCCCCCGAAACCTTTATTCAGATTCCACAGAAGAAATGACAGTTACTCATTACTGTACTAGCAAGGCACGACTCTTAATTTAATCTGTGGAATCTACAGATGGCAGTTTTGGAGCTACTTCGTCTCAGCCCGTTTGACGTTATTAGCATAGCAACAAGAGAGGCTCACGGCAGATGCATGCCGTTGAACAACGTTCTCTATGGCAATCAACATGATTAGTGAGAGCAAAATTATATAAGCAATAGGTCAAAAATCTCCAAACATTCCCTTTAAAGAGACACTGTATTCCACAAGCCATTGTAGGAATATTTAAACATTGTGGATGTTTTTTTTATTTTTTATTTTTTTTAATAAATGTTATCAGTTACAATGAAACATGAAAGACCCCACACAAAAAGATGCTGAGTCACACAGACTGTGACATCTTCTCTGTGTCTTCTCATCTGTAAGACCAAAGTCCCTACCTAGGGGCTGGAGAGTTTACTGTATAGGTCACATGCAGTTAAAGGCCCCATCTACCAATATAATCTATAGTCCAGATAAGAAAGTAGACAGACTCCAGGGAAACTGGCACCATGTCAACGAACTCATTCACAACAGAAATTCAATCAATATCCTTCAGTAAAATGCCTCAGTTGAGGTTGTTTGCAGTTCCCCATATTATAGCCTACACTAGTAATCACAGATTGTGTAATAGAGGATATAATCTACTCATGCTGTACTTGCACACCTCCTCCCCCGTCTCCCTAACTCACTACTTGTGTACTTGCAAAAGACATTATCTCATCTCATGGGTCATCATTTCACAATTACTACAGCTCACAGGGTTACCTTTGCACCTTTAACACTCAACCATGGCCATGACCAGTGGAGAGAACAGATTGTAAAATGGATTAACTTAAAAGCAGCAGCCAGAAATAAAGCTCGGAGGGTAAATAACATGGATTTCACATTTAAAAGCACAACTTTTTGATCTGGACAGAACTGTAAACAACAATCACGTAAAAACATTAGATTAGAAGTTCAATCACTGGGTGGACTCCCAAAAGCTGCATATGCTGAATATTCACTAAAAACATTGGACGGGCGATAAAGCTCTCTGAATCATAATGTAGGTATAACTATATATCTTCCCCATTAGCTGTAGTAAGTTCCTCCACGTTGCCTCACTGAGCCTATAGATAGAACGCTCTCTCTGAGCCTGTCCTCCCAATCCCTCTTCCAGTCTGGACTCCTCTCCAGGTTCTGGTAGCGGGTGGCCATTTTGTCCAGCGCCCGCACCGCCTCGGGCAGGTCCAGGGTCAGTCCTGCTCTCTGCACCGCTGCCTGGAACTTGGCCGGAGAAGCTGTCGCTATGCAACACCTGGACAGAGAGGATGAGTCATTGAGTCATTGGGTAAGTTGTAGCCATAGCAGAAGTCTGTACTGGCTGTTACTGGCTGCCCTTCTCTGGCGCTGAGACAAACTGTGAACCACAGGTATCCCAAGTAATGAACTGAAACACTGTCAAATGTCTAAAGAATTTTGGGAGCATCAAGTTTTGAAGTCATAAGACATAATATGCCTAAAAAGCCTAAAAGTGGGAGTGCCCGCTGAGCTGCTGCCTACTGGGTCCTGGAAACAGGCTTCAATTTATTCTAGTTTGTCTATAATAACTCTATAATGTGTACCCCTGCTGGCTTAAGATCAAATCCCTTCTCTCCTGTGTCTCCCTCTCAGCCTACCTATGGTAATGTTATCGGTAAAGACTCTCCTTTTTAAAATAATTATGTGCCCTTATGAGTGTGTGTGTGTGTGTGTGTCCCACCTGTTAGTCCCAGGGCTGGGAGGACTGTGGTAGTGGTACCATACGGCCACAGCAGTGTGAGGACACAGCAGATACTGGTTCTCCTCCCAGCACCTCCTCATGGTCTCCACGATCCCCTCGTCACTCACCGTCCCTGCTGTCATCACCAGGGACAACTGGAGACACAGAGAAAGAGACAAAACCAGGAAAAGATCAAACCAGAGACATGTGCAGGAATGATAAGAGAGAAAAAGGGGGAAAGTATGGGATGATAAACAGAACCCCAGAAAATAACAGCGAGGCTATTAGAGAGAAACAGAGGAATGTGCTGGAGGAGAAGAAGAACGACAATATGACACGAAAACAGGAGTGAACTTTCTAGAAACAGCTGAGAAACTACAAATTGAATTGTGAAAAGGTTCTGTTGGCATTTGTGGGGCAGCTTTTGAACTCTTGCGATTCTTTTTTATTTAACCTTTATTTAACCAGAATAGCCTCATTGAGGCTAAAAATCCCTTTTTCCACGAGTGTCCTGGCCAAGACAGGCTGCAGCACATTTAACAGGATTGCAGACAGACAACATAGAACAATTATAGACAATAATAATGTACAGATCACAAGGTTGAAATATAAAAAACAGTCACAAAACATCATCTAGTCCAAGACTATACAGGGGCAGTCAGCTTAGTCAGAACAATGGCAGCCAGATGTACTTGTCTCCAGTTCATTCAGAATGTATCTAAATACCCAATGAGATCAGCTCCACAAGATTTAAATCCTTCTGCTATAGATGCCAAGTAGAGGGAGCAGCTACATAAAAGCCCTTCTTCCCAGTTCAGTATGAGAACCGCCTTACAAATAAAAAATATATACCAGTGATTAAATTTGCAGGAACGGACCTATGACTGATCTCTGTGGCACACCAATGGATACATTCAGGGAGCTGGAGGTGATACCTTCAAACTGCACTGTGATCTGCCTGATAGATCATTTTCAAACCAACAGACAGTTTGTTCTGATAGTCCTATGTTTGCACAATGATGTTTATTATCTAAAGATACTATAAAATCATCTACTGTTATGGCTGCTGTAGCTGCACTGTGTTTTATTTCCTAAAACCTGATATGGTAATCAGATAAAATATTGTTTGTATAAATAAAATACCTCAGTTGTTCACTCACTAGGGATCTAGGTTGTCGATGTAGGTTTGACACATATGGGGTGGCATGATCGCCTGGTGGTTATAGAGACTGTCCTGTCATGAAAAGGTCACATACTATCCCCTACAACAGTGTACAGTATGTGCCCATCCTTGATGACTTGTCCTTGAGCAAGGCCCTGTAAACCCTACCTTCTCCGGGTGCACTGAAAATGGCTGACACTCCACTCAGACCACAATGGGGAATAATACGTACATGTTAGTGTTTCTCAGAAGGGTATGCAAACAAATTCGTCATTACACAGCGTGTCATATGGACATAAGAGCGCTCTAAACCCAAAGCCCGATATGGGCCACAATACTGCACAGGTCCGATTAGAGGTGACAGATCTCTATCTAGAATTCTATAGATGCCATCATTATCCATTCATACCTGTTTGTGGAGAGCTTCAGGCAGAGTGTGTCTGTGAGACTGTTGGAACTCCTCCATCATGCTCTTTACCAAGGCTCCGTCTCTACCACACAGCAGCCAGAACACACGCTCCATGTTGTATGGGTCCTATGGCCAACAGATAAAGCCATGTAAGACACAGTGGACACATAGACATATTTGTATTGTTCTACTATACATGTGAGGACTCTCCAGTGACCTTTATTCCATAATCCTGACCCCAAGCAAAACACGCGGAACCATAAAGGGGCATTTCACTCACACTGCATCTCAACTATTTTGTAATTGATTCTCGAGGAAAGATTGTCTTTATCATCTTTTATACGTTTGATGTTTTGTTGAAATGATTCCTCTTGATACGACCTAACCTCACCACTGACCCTAAAAAGGCCACATTTCAAACTGAGGACTGGGAAAAGTGTCTGGACAATTTATGTCCAGAATTGAATGCAGTCCTGGCAAGTATAGTCATTCAAGTACACACTTACACACAAATAAACAAAAATCACATTACTACTGTACTAGACATGCATATACAACGCGGCCAACTATTTTAAGCAAGTCATTAATATACAAAACACATGCTCTTGCACAAAATTAACCCTCCATTTCTCACAGCACCTGAATGTCAATGGCCGGGGCCAAGGTCTGCGTGACATTGGTTGCCATGGAGAAGTCGCCACTCTGCACCGTCCTGTGCACTATGTCATTGGCGTTCACCATGGCAACGAGCCGCAGCGGTACCCCCATCTGCTTCACAATGCAGCCGGCTGGGGGAGAGAGAGAGAGAGAGAGAGAGAGAGAGAGCTCATTTGGCTGCATCTAAACCCTCCAAAAATCCTCCTTCCCTTTGCTTTGTTCGTATTCACTGAAGTACAGCACTACAACACGAGGTGGAAAACATTGTAATAAGCCTTTGCTTTAGTGAAAGATAGAGAAATGCTCTTGACATGATGAAAATGTAATGACACAATGATTAACCATCACGATGCATTGATTTGAATGTGTAAATGAACTGCACTGATCTGTAAAAGTGACAATATGAATCTAAATAAGTGTGTTTACCTTTCTGAATTGATTAAATTCATCATTAGAATACACTGCACTAATACATTTGTGAGAGGTTTCATTCAATTATTGCTGACTGAATCCTATTAAAACGTATAAAAAGTATTGAAATTAAACAAATTGAACAAAAATCAAACCGCGGTAGAAAACAATATCATCGCTCTTTTCACCTGCAATATTTCCCGCCCCTCCAGTGGGCACCACCACCTCCAGAAGAGGCAGGGGAGCTCCCACTTGGGCCTGGTCAACTCCGCTCATCTGGAGGTAGGCGTAGATGAAGTGGGCCAGCTGGACCATGACTCTGGACCAGTTGACCGAGTTGAGGCTCATCAGCCCGTGACGCTGGACGAGCTCCTGGTCTCCAAACAGGCGCCTCAGGGGCACGTCGATGTCATCCGAGCTACCGTCCGCTAGGAGTAGAACAGAGGAAGAAATGTGCCTCGAGTTTTATTTACCGGTTGGAAAGAAGACACAGACAGCTTTCTGGCGATACCAGAAATCATGCCAGCCATGTTCTACTCTGTTGAATATCAAGTCTCACCAAACCAAATTTTTTAGGAAATCACCTTCCAAGTTAAACAGGCTAATACACTGGAATAAAGCCATTGTAAAGTGTTACCCTGAACCTCTATATCTACAGTATATTCTGAATTGAACAGTAAGACATAGAAATTACAAAAGCCTGGACAAGGTTTTAGAAAAATACAACAAAAACCCTAAATAGCCACTGAAAACATCACTTGTGCAAATGACCTAATGGAAAATGATAGAAAGCATAAAAAAAGGAGGCGTGTCGTCGAAGTTTATCAAAACCAACTACTTACTCGTCTCTGACGACCTTACTATATCTCCTGTTTTTTTATAGTCAACATGAAAAGAAATAGGAAAATGAAGGCACATATTTTGAGGCCTTTTTCACTTTTCTATCTATTTTACCATTCACCTTTCACATGTTTTTGGAGACTAAATGTTGTAAAATGCGATCTTATGTCTGCTGAATAAAACCCATTATGAGACCAGTAAGGATAGAGAAATTAAAGGAAAAGACAATATTTAATTCTTTGGAAGATCCCTCCATTACCACCTGCCTGGCTCCTCCTAGTTTACCTGCGAACACATGGATATTGTCCTCTAGGCAGGTGATCATCTGTTTCTCCTGGACCGGCGTGATGCGTCCCCGGGGGTACACCACCACCACATCCACCCCACCCAGGCCTTTCGCACTCTGGATGGCCGAGCCACCCGTGTCCCCAGATGTTCCTGGAGGTTTAGGGCCACAAAAGGATCGATTCACATTGAGGCTAGCAAAACCCAAAGCGCTGCCCTGAGCCATCTTTTCAATGAATGGGAAATCTGGACGGCAATTCAAGTGACACAACCACTGGATCTGCTGTCGACACGAGGAGCCAGAAAGCTACAGCTCTGCCCTGGACCAGAGCACCTTCCACCCTGGTGGTCACAGAGCCCTCACGTGGGGAGGCAGCAGAAAAACACCAACGGAACAGTGTGGAGGGAGAGGACTGGGCGAGCCGGAGGCAGAGCTGACAAAAGGATAGGGACTACTGAGAAGCCCTTTGTGTTGAGCAGCCAGGGTCTACAGCTCAGCTTCAACATCAATGAATGAATTCAATCTTTACTGCCCCTTGGGGAATTTGCCTTGCACAATGAGCACAACAAGAACATAAAAATAAAAAAATCAACACCATACAGTACATAGATGACAGCACAATAATATCAACGAACACATAAGCATCATAAATACATCATAAAATAATGAGCATAATAAAAACAATTAAAATCATCAGCATCATCTTAGGAAATACAATACTGGGAATAAAATACACTGGATCAAATGTAGCCTTTCCGCTTTTCATCTTTGTTTCATTTTCAGCTGTTCATATTTTCACACAAGGCCCATAAAGTAGAGATCAAGACGTAATAGGAAATTGGTTAATATAGCATTTAGAAATGACATCTGCTTACTGTTTTGTTTTTTCTTGTATAGATACTGAATGGTTGCCTAGCGATGTAGACCTCCCTCCTTTTCAGCTACGCTGTAGGGTGTCAGTCCAGCAAATCTGAGCATAGTAACAGATTGGTTTGCAGATATGTCAATCAAACTGTAACCTCACTGAGCAGAGGGAGGGACACACACAAAACAGAGAGAACCTCTATGCAATAACATGAATCAAAACCAGGTGGCTCCAATCAACACCATATCTGTCAGTTACAGTAGCACAACCCCTCTATTGGCTACACTGAAAAACTCACCTTAATCTTTCACCATTTTTTGTTTTTGTTATTATTCTACAAATTTTTGACAAAGACTCATTGTTACTGTGGCTTACCTCTTCATTTGTTCGATTAGTAGAGCAGGAGCAACTATCCAGGAAAAAAAACGATATTTTTCCTCTGGTTTTATAAAAGCTCTGCTAATACTACTAATACAATTTCATTATGTTCATCTCTTACCTACAAGCACGACAGCTCTGCGTCTCTGTTTGCGGAGGAAGTAGTCAAGGAAGCGCACAGTGCAGGTCATGGCCAGGTCCTTGAAGGCCAGCGTGTCTCCATGGAAGAGCTCCAGGACCGACAGACCCTGCTTGAGTCTGGCCAGTCTCACAGCCCCGGGCACCGAGAAACCTGACAGGGCTGCAGACACCAAGGCTGGGGGACAGGGACACACAGAGAGAGGGAGAGAGAGAGAGAGAGAGTGTGAGAGTGTGAGAGAGAGAGAGAGAGGAAACATGTCATTTTTAACAGAAAATTAGAGTAATGTCAGGATACGACAAGATTGAATTGGAAGGGGGGGGGGGGCTT
>OMKL01006798.1:3397-15935 GCA_900302295.1 Parasudis fraserbrunneri
CCCATAGCACAACCATTCCATGACATCAACTGGATTACATGTGCTATTTGTATGTGATCAGTACCAATTTTACACTTTCCTGTTAACACAATGTTGAAAGTGGCATGGATGATTTCAACGTAGGCACCTCTGAAAATAACACTCTGAAGCAGAGCAGTAATGCACTACGTTACACGAACGAGGTTTCCTCTGGCGGCAAGAATCAAGGAGGCCCCTCCCATTTAACTGGCTGTTGATAGTGTTAATGCAATAATGATTTTATGCAGATTGCGGACACTAATCACTCATCGAAGTGGCCTCTCTTTGGGGCCCCTCATCACCGTGGGCCCGGATTTACACCGCCGGTCCGGCGGTTTGTAATCCTCCATTACATCAGCGTTCCTATAAGGTTAACAAATTCCAAGCCTTTGTTTTCCTCTCCCGATTAGCCTGGCTCTCGTGAAGAGTTCTCGCCAGCTATCTGCTGGAGGTGAAGTGAGGTGAGGTCCCAGCAGATTTACCTCCGATCCCAGCACTCAGAAACAGCCCATTTGTCCAGCAGAACCTCATGACAACCGAACTGAGTAACGTTACTCAGCTGATAAGATGACCACAGCTAGCTGTCTTCATCAGAGTCTACCAATTTCCCAGTTGCATGGCAACCTATCAGGGCAACAAAGTCTGTTTAACTGCTCAACGGAAACCTCAGAACAGGAAGGTTGGCCAGAAATCAGCTCTTTATTTGGCAGGTTGGATCAGAAATACTGAACAGTCACTAGAGGAAATTACAATAGTGGTTCTCTGTGCAGAAGGCTATTGGACAATCGAAAGAAACCCTTTGGATTCATCCTTCATGCCATCCATGATATGAAAGAGACAGACAGACAGACAGACAGATGGGGAGGAAACTTAGTACACAATATTTCTTCTGTTTTTTGTTTTTTTGTTATTATTATTATTATTATTATTATTATTATTATTATTATTATTATTGTTATTATTATTATTATTATTATTTTTTTTTTAGAAGAGTAAATCAGTATAACTTAGATACAGTGTAAAGTCTAAACTTAAGCATGATGAGTTGGCAGTTGATGAGATTAGATCAAATGACCCATCAATAACAGGAGGCTACATGTAACTGCTTTGGGAAAGAAAAAATATGTCAGCAATGCAGTTTCCATCCATTTTCCATCAATTGTGTGTGTGTGTGTGTGTGTGTGTGTGTGTGTGTGTATGTGCGTATGGTTAAAACCGGCCTATAGTTGTCATTGCTGTTTGTTTGTTTTTTTGACAGGTAAGTGGAAATAAGAAATAATTCAAATCTCGATCAGTGTGAGACAAAATCTTATGTTGGTGCGGTAAGTAGGTTGCACAACCGGCAGAAATAGTCTGATGATATAAACCTCTTATTCTGTTTAGCCTTCACGATTTCCTCTCGACCTGCATAGTGCAATATCTAGTGGCTTGTGAAGCATGACTTGGGCTATAAATTGCACTCCTACTGAAATGTACACAGTTAAAAATAGGGAAGATTACATCTTATTAAAGGAGTCCTAAAGGGACCTGAAGTCTTGGACGAACCCAAGCGGAGAAATCTAACTGACCGGTTCCTGATTCCAATCTCAAGCATTTGGGGAAAGTTGGTTCAGACAGTAAATATAGTTTACTAAAGCACAGATCTTGATTTACAGTGCTTATTTTTGCAGGTTAAGGAGAAAGTGGTGGCAAATAAATTTGTTTCCTGCCATATGATCTCCCCTCAAAATTTAGATGGATTTATCTAGCAATGAAATATTGATCTCTGTGAGACATAATCAAGTCCCAAGTTGTCCATAAGAATCTTTTTTTTGTACATTCATCTCTGGCTTAAAAGTGTGTTCTTGCATCAAAACTAAAACCCGGATCAGCGAAAATAATAAGTGAAACACAATCTGGCTTCTTAAAAGGCAGATCTATTCATGATAATATTTGTTTGGTACTTGATCTTTTTGAATACAGTGAGAAAACTGATGATGATGGTTTTATTTTATTTTTAGATTTCTACAAGGCATTTGACATGGTAGAACACCCTTTTATTTTTGATACTCTTAAAAACTTTGGTTTTGGTAATACATGTATCAATATCATTCAAATGCTGTATAATTGTATTAATAGTTAGTATCACTGTAAAAAGGTACATGTCCACATTTTGAGATCAAATGTGGGATTCGTCAGAGGTTGCGCAAGCTCTCCTCTTTTATTTATCATGGTGGCAGAAATTGTATCTATCCTTATCAAAAATGAGGTCACTATGAAAGGTCTAAATTTCATGGGAAATTTGTTCATAATCAGTCAGTTGGCGGATGACACAACATTATTTTAAAAAAATGAACATCAAATCCCGGTAGCTCTGAAAACTATTGATTTCTACCTCAAAGCATCTGGACTCAAATTTAATGTAAAAGAAAAGTGAACTAATGTCGATTCATAATCATGCATTGGTACCATTACACAACATACCTATTAAAATTAAGTTAAATACTTGGGTATCATTATTACCAAAGACTTTGATTCCTGTGAACAGTCTAACATTCAAAACAATATTTAAAAAAAGTAAAGCAATTTTAAACTCATGGTTGCAAAGAGATGTAACCATTTTTGGCAGAATTTTACTCACCAAAATGGAAAGTCCCTCTCGTTTTATATACCCTGCTTATTCTCTCGCCATTGCCTGCCAAAACCATCAAAGTCATAGACCAATTAAATTTCAACTTTATTTGGAGAAATAAAAGTACATTATATAAGAAATGGCGACGTCTTGAAATCATATGATGAAGGTGGGCTAAATGCTATAGATTTTGACTCTATGAATGGCACCTTAAAGCTAAAATGGTTACAAGCATTTATTTCCTGTGGATGTTCATTCTGGTTTAAAATCCCTTCTGCTATTTTAAAAAGTTTTGATGGTATGGATTTCCTTTTGAGATGTGACTTTGAGATATCTAAGTTACCTATAAAACTCTCAGACTTACACCAGCAGGTACTCCTTTACCGGAGATTGCTTTATAAACCCCATGACACCCCTATCTGGAATAACAGATGTATCTTATTTAGATGTAAATCTGTCTTTTTAGAAGATTGGCTGGCAAAAGATATTTGGGCAATTGTTCACCTTATGGATGATAATGGTAATATTCTGAGTTATGATGTCCTTTGTAGAACATTTAATCTAAACTGTTAAGTAAGAGAGTATAATATGGTCATTAAGGCAATCTCTTTACCTCTTGTATCACTTATAAAAAGGGTATATGATATATGATTCCCAAATTACATCCTTTTATGGTTAACATTTTTTATTTTAATGAAAGTAATTATTATTATTATTATTTTTTTTTTTTATTATTATTATTATTTTTTTTTTTTACAATAAAACTCTAAGATCAATCTTAGCAAAATAATTATATCCAAGCCTATTAAGGAGAGGACATATTTTACAAGATTACATGAGAAGTGCTGCACATAAAATTCTGACTAGATACCTATCTTTTGCTCTTCCTGCCAAAGCCAAAGAGGTACATTTAAAAACATTTTGAATGATATTTATCCCTCAAATTAATTCTTAAGATTGAATTTTAATTCAGACTTTAATAATTATCATAGTTGCCAGAATGAAGTGGAAACACCAGATCATCTGTTTTTTAATTGTAAGATGGCCCAGTCTTTATGGACAGCTTTATGTGAGTGGATTCAGTTTAAGGGAATCATCTTACCAGCTTTTCTTCTTGACAATATAAGGTTTGGTATTTTCATGGAGGATCGAAAGGTGGAATTTCTGATCAATAACCTGGTTATTATAACAAAATATTTTATTCACAAATGTAAATTCTTAAAATCCCCATCCTTATTTATTATTTTCAAGAATGACCAAATTTCTTTTACAAAATCTGTAAAACTAATAAAAAATGAACATGCTCAGACACTATTTCTCCTTCTCTCACAATATGATTTATTCTGACCCCAGTGTAGTGTATTTCCCCATTTAATATTTATTATTTGTTGTCTATTTTTTTTATTGCTTCCTTTGTTACATACAGACTCTATATGTATATTTGTATAACTGTTGCTCAGTCTTTCTATGTTGATGGATTTGTGATTATAATTTTGCCTTTAGATAAAAATGGATAAACTTTTCTAAAAAGTAAATAAATAAATAATCTCTGGTTTAAAGGGAAATTACTTCCATCATTATCTGATTTGTTGTGCATACTGATATGTTTGCAAAATACGAGTTCATTAGCACAGAGTGTGTCTATAGGTCTGGCTTTGCGAGACTATGGTCACCCCATAGAACAATAGAAAGGGTGACCCCGACCCTGAAGAGAGAAGAACTGTACGTATTGTGGCAGTGGGGCCTCCGTGTTGGCTTAATTGTTGTAAACGTTAGCCCAGCCTATTGCCAGGTTGTATTTTAATCAGGCACAAGTTGGCCAGCGCCTACAATGTGACATAGGACCCCTCAGAGCAACATGGCAGCCAACAGTGGGAAGTCGGTTTTGTTCGTCTGTTTGGGTAATATATGTATTTTTAAATCCAACACAGCTCATGGGAATGTAAACATAAAGCAGGTTGACTGTGCTATACTGAAAATAATCACAAGTAATTAAAGGTCGGTGGCTCTAAGATCAGGAAAAGTAGCTGTATTAGTTCTGGAAGCCAAATGAATGACATGAATGCTAAGCTGGCTAGCCGCTATATGCCTACGTCTTTTTGGTCTTTTTGAACGTCGTGTTGGTGCATGTGGCCAATCAGCAACGCTGGTGGGGGGGCTATATGCAAAATTACTAACGGTGTTTGACAATTTCAGTTCCAGTCCATCATGACTGAATCCATGACATCAGATATTCGCTATTTCATGTCAGAATAGGCATACACGCTGAGAACTGTAGTTTCCACTGTAGCAAGGGATTTTGAAATAACTAATGAAGTTGAGACTTTGCCCTCACAGGCGTAACGTTTAGATGAACTGATGATAAAGGCTTGACGTTATTTGGACCTGTCTCTGCAGCCTCGGTAACTAAGCCAAAGATATTAAAAGTGTACTGAAACATAAAATTAAAAATACATTTGGGAGGTTTTGCTGTGTTGCACATTGTTCTTCTGCCAATCACCATTGCATCATGATGTTGCCTCAGACATGATCACGAGCATTCCATCGACAGCTGTATGACTGAATACAGTAAGGCTAGGCTTGCTTTAGCCAGCCGACCACTCCTGTATATGACCATACATTCATAGATAAGTGGATTGAGGGCATGTAGAAACCCTAGAAAATGATTTGTGTGATTATGTTGTAACCTATTGTGTTTTGGTTTCAAACAGGGAATATTTGCAGATCCCCCATTGCTGAGGCTGTCTTCCAGAAGATGGCAACAGACGCTGGTGTTGTTGATAAGGTAAGGTCATAGAGATGCTGACCAAATCCATCATGCACTGTTCATGCTTATGTAGAACTCAAAATGTTTGCTGCTTGGCTTCTAACATATTATACATATATATATATATATGTATATATATATATATATATATATATATTATTTCTGATTTAAGGCAGAAGTTTAATTTGAGACCGAAGGCCTTAAAGGGGAATGCCACCCATTTTTAAGAAATCACACGTTGTTATTCTTATGCCCCACAGCAGTTAGGTCAATATGTTTGAACGTGCACCATTCTTTCCTAAAGCTGCAAGTCAGAGAGAGAACCCTCCAATTTGTTATGTCAGCCAGATGTAGAATCTGGGGCTGATTCATAGAAAATGAATGGGCCCCTTTATGGGCTCATAAAATGTTTGTGTTTATTGTTTATTTGGATCCACATTCCATAGAGCTCTTACACCCAATTGAGATTCAAATTATAGTTCAGACCTGGAAATACTAGAATATAAATCTCATTGATGTATGACACTCGAGAGCATGCACGTGGAAGAGTCGGATAAATACAAGATGAGTTCTTGAACTTAAAATTATTATTATTTTTTATACAACAGTCCACATTTGCCCTAAGCACATTTGTCCAGCCTTGAATATACACTGCTTGAGTCTCTCTCCAGTAAGCCTCCAATACGTTGTGTGGTGTGTGTGTATGTGTGTGTGTGTTTGTGTGAGTGATTCCGTTTTTGCTGTGTTGTTGTTCCCCATGCTCTGCCTTGCTTTAGTGGAGGATAGACAGCGCTGCTACCTCCACCTATGAGATAGGCAACCCCCCGGACCACCGCGGTCAAGCCTGCATGAAGAGGCATGGCGTGCCCATGAGGCATGTGGCCAGGCAGGTACGACCTCCTTAACACCTGTCTTAATGGTAGCTAGCCAGCCCCCCTCTTGTGTTCTCTGTTATTGCAGTGGGTCATTGACAGTGGTGCGACGTCTGACTGGAACACAGGCAGCGCCCCGGACTTCCGTGGTCTGGCCTGCCTGAGGAATCATGGCATTGAGACCAATCACAGGGCTCGACAGGTACAACCAGTCGCCCCAGGGGTCCCTTTACCGGGTCTGTGCGTGTGAGTGAGTGTGTGTGTGCGTGCGTGTGCGTGCGTGTGCGTGTTAAGAGGGCACCAACCCACCCAGACCACAAGGTAAGGACTACTGTGCTGGACTATGATGATCCGCCACTGCAGCCAGGAATATTGACTTCACACATTGATTCTCACCTGAAAAGTACTTAATCTGATACATGGTGACACTCATTTGACCTGTTCTTTTGTACGGGAGTGGGCTGTGTTTATACGGGATGGTCTTAATGTACTTGATGATTAACTATGTGTGAAAGATAAAAGAAATGAAAAGCAAATGTATGTGATGGCTCAGCCTATTTATATTCGTAATTTATTCATGTATTTATTTTGATGGTTTGAGCACTATGAAACACTCGTGAATGATCACATGCAACCATTGTTCATTTTATTGCATTGCAGCACTTACCGCACTCCGGAAATGGAACTCAAATCGCACCAAGATGTTTCTTTAGTGCAAACACATACTCATCCTGCAGGCTACACCATAGGAATTCTGTCAAGAAACACATAAATGTTAGCATTGCGCACTATACTGCTTTATGGCCATATCTTAAAGGTAGAATCTGTAATGTCGTCAAAGAGTGACCTCTAGGCAAAAGAGCCCCACTTGGTATTGCGCTTTGTTTATGTTTTTTTTTTTTGGTCTGATGTGTGGGTTGGATTTGAGTGTGGGTAGGGGAGGGGTTACTACTGCTAGCCACACCTCAGGCTCTGCCAAGAGAGCTCTGGAGAAATTCACAGTAAAATCAATTAATAAACTCCAACCCACACGTCAGACCAAAACAAAAAAAGTAAACAAAGCGCAATACTAAGTGGGGCTCTTTTGCCTAGAGGTCGCTGTTTGACGGCATGACGGATTCCACTTTTGATGTTCCATCCTAGAACGAAAAAAAAAATCGCTGTTCTTCTTGCCGTCATCCTCCTTTTAGGGATTTGACCCAGTACTGGAGTGCAAGGGATGTGCCGTTTTCTGTTCGTTTGTCTCAGCTAACCCACTCTGTCTGACCCCCTGCCTAATCTCCTTAAAGCAGGGATGGGGAGGCCCAGCTCTTGGCCCAAAGCCAGTCAAATCCACACAGTCCTCACAATGAACCTTTTCCTCTTCCTTGTACTGTATCTCAACCTATTGCTGTCTATCAGGGCTGGCCAAAAGGGGACACATGGGCCAAATTTGACCCTCCACACAACATTGTTTTTGGCCCTCCAAAGGTCTCCAGAGAGCAAGAAGATATTCTATTTAGTCTATTTTTATTTTATTTGATTATATTTGAGGAGTGATGTTGAGACTGTATGCTTATTTGTAGGCCTATTAACAAACACCACAATAACATAAGACCCAAGAAACTAATTCCTACTTCTTAATTTTAGAAAAATATACACTGTGTTGAATCGTGTTTTTGGCCTACAGTCCCCCACCCACAAAGTTATCATTTTCTTCCACTTTCTCTCTCTCGCGCTCTCTCTCTCTCTCTCTCGCCCTCTCCTCCCTCGCATTCCTTTACTGCTGTCAGTATCAAAGTAGGCAGCCCAAAAACCAGATATTTTTTTTAGTTAAGGAAAAAGATTCTTCAATGCTTTATTCCAGATTACATGGTGCATTTTCTAGAATTTCTAGAGGTGGGGCCTTGAATTTCATATTCATCATCATCGTCGCCTTGATCCAACTTTTAAGAGACAAGTCTTTCGCCAAATAGATGTAATTTGACTCTTTTTTCATCATACCGAACTTTGCCTATCATCACTGCAGTCTTGATTGGCCACAGAACAGTTTGTAAGCTGTGAGTTTGATGCCTTGCTCAGTGCAGTGTTCTCCACATTACCATTTAGTAGAACGGTCTATTATAACCGATCTCCTTTGCGTCTGAACTTGAACTATGTTCTTGGTCTCTGTAGCCATTACTCATGTACGTACAGTGGTGTAGTGTTATTTTGTGGGTGAGCGCACCTACTGTTTGACCATGAGTACAGAGAGTGTAGACGGTGCCTACATTTGGTTTACCATTTGAAAATGCAAAGAAGTGCGGTGAGCAATTCTGTTCCCACTGTCTGTCCCATGGTCTAAAGTTCTAAAATAGAACTCTGGTCCCATGGTCTAAAGTTCTAAAATAGAATTCTGGTCCCACTGTCTGTCCCATGGTCTAAAGTTCTAAAATAGAATTCTGGTCCCATGGTCTAATGTTCTAAAATAGAATTCTGGTCCTACTGTCTGAAGATCTTCTCTCCCATTCTGCTATCTGTCTGCCTATTGCTATGCTTTCTGCTGCACCTCATCAGTATTCTTAGAAACTGACCCTAGATAACATTGAAAATATAAAGGCCTACATATATTTTTAAGAAAAAAAAAAACAACAACTCTGGAAGAGTTACATATGTTGCACAACGCCCCTCCGCATTCTTACAGATGTGCTGCTTTAATCCCTTTCGTAACTCAGTTGATTGACCTCTCTCCCTCTCTCTCCCTGTCTCTTTCTCCCTCTCTCTCCCTGTGTCTCTCTCCCTCTCTCTCCCCGTCTCTCTCTCCCCTCCCCCCACCTCTGGCACCAGTCCGTGTTGCCGATGGTTTCAGAATGGGTGTTCGATGTCTCTTTCACTAAACAAGTACCGTGGAGAGGCCTTCACAGCCGTCGAAATGGAACCGGTGGAATTCACGATTCACTTGTTTTTCACCAGCAGTTATCCCATCCGAAGCCCTGTCTCAAGACCCAGATAGAGGCTCTGCATGCAGCACTGTGTTGTCCACTCAGCCGCTGCCAAAGTTAACATTTGTTTTGTTCTGTGTTTCCCTCTCGGTTCCAGGTGACTAAGGACGATTTTATGAGCTTCGACTACATTCTGTGCATGGATGAGAGCAATTTGAGGTACAGTTTGACCATAAGAGATAAGACGTGTGTTTGTGTGAGTGACTGACTGGGGGGGGTGAAGTTTTACATCTGTTTATTCACTGTCTCACAGACCAGCAGGGTAGGAAATTAACTTTGTCTACTCATAGTATTTAATCGCAGACATCTTGCTAGGCAAACAATAGGTGGTTGTAATAAAATAAAAGTATCATTAAATGAATACCGTGGCCAATGAGCTGTGGCATCACGCCAAACTCAGTTTATTGAAATAGAGTTTAGACACCTTTTTAAGCTTATAAAAATCTGTAAAAAAAAATCTGTTGTTTCTTTGTAACAACAGAAAATGTGTAGTGAGTGTGTTGTGAATTAGGCTAATTAAAGGGGACATATTATGGAAAATTGGTTTTGCCTAGTCTTTGTATGGATTTGGCAGTGCAAAATGTTATTTAGGCGCTGGGACAAAAATTACATAGGCACTCTGCCGTTTGCCGTCTGAACAAGCTGTTCGGAAATATTGCCCTTTGTGATTTCATACAAGCAATAAATTAGCTTTTTTTGGAGCCAGGAACACTGCCCACTTTGTAAAGGTTTTTTACTCTTGGATGTGGGGTAGCCAGGCAGTGAAGGAAATAATTAATAAAAAATTGGGTGTGTGCTACACCAACCAAAAGACGGCGTGTTCAATACAAGGGAAGAAAGAGGAGGTGCTGGAAAATAAATAATAAAAAATAGAGGTAGACTAGTTTCTTTGCAAAAAAAAACTTTACAGACATGCTCCACAGATTCAAGGAAGTCGTATAAAACAGTTGAAAAGATACATAATTTGGAACATTTAAATGTAAACAAGGCGGAGTGATACCACTCCAGTTGTCAGGTGCCAGCCATGCACTGCGATAATAAGCACTCATGGAATGTCTCTCATCCAATCACAATGCATCTTTGGAACTAAATGTTGTGTCATGGTGGGCGACAGTAGCTCAGGAGGTAGAGCCGCCATCTGGTAATCTGAAGGTTCCCGGTTCAATCCCCAGCTCCTCCTGGCAGCGTGTCGAAGTGTCCTTGAGCAAGATACTTAACCCCTAACTGCTCCTGACGAGCAGGTTGGCACCTTGCATGGTTGCCTCCGCCGTCGGTGTGTGAATGTGTGAGTGAATGGGTGAATGTGAGGCATAAGTTGTAAAGCGCTTTGGATAAAAGCGCTATATAAATGCAGTCCATTTACCATTTATATGACACTTTTTGGGATGGGAGTAATGGTGACAGCACAAGCGGTCAAAGGAAAGGTTTACCCTCCAGAGAGTATTGAATGTCAGCATGAGTAGGGTGTGACAAATGTGAAGGGGCATGGAGCAGTGTTGTTGAATTAGTACTTAATTTACGTTAAGGGTTGCAGAGCAGTGCAGAATGATAACTTTTCGAAATAGTTACAGAATTGTGATAACCATGGTGCCCAGGTAGGGTGTCAAAGCAGCAATGCGGATCAGACACACGATATGTTAGGCCCATTTAGGCAGAGAAGCACCAGACAGATAGTCACAGTGAAACATGGTATGATGACTGAAGGGATGTGGTTGTGCAATGGGTATAAGGATTGTGATTGAGACACTTTGTTGGTGTGTATGGGTGCAAGGTGAAGGATTTGGGGTTATTTCTTTATTGATTTAATGGGGTGGAGTATAATCAATTTGGGTTTAAGTATCCATTTTAATGGTCATTCTGTGTGAAGTTTATATTCATTTAGGGAAGAGACTACAGAGTGTTGTCTCTACTGATAAACTCTCCAGACACTTTTCAAGGCCCCCAAAAAGGCACCTCCGATTACAAGCATGGTGCAGAACAGAGTGCACTTGCATGTTGGTAGATTAAGAGGTCAATACGACCTGAGAGTGAGGTGCCATTACCAGTTACATGATAACAGAGTACTGTAGCTGCTGACCAGCTCAGCCTTTAAGAGAATAACAAATCGTTGAAGTCTCTGGTATTTGGACAACTGTGGGGCAGAGTAAGACGCCTGATTTGGTTAGCCGAATCAAATCCCATTGAAGAAACCTTTTCTGTCAATATTCTTATTTCTGTTATCCGTTCATGTGAAATAAACCTTTCAGTTTACTGCAAGCCAAATCCCAGTGTGTGCATCTTCTGTGAAACTCAGACGGAGAGACTTCTGAACAAAACCTTGGACTTGATCCATTAGTCAAGAAACACAACGCAGAGTACAAAGAGTTAATTTAAGTACATCAGAAGTCAATTAGATATCTCAAATGAAGATCTAACAAGTTGGTGCCGTGATGACTGGATAGGAGAATATCTGTGAGTCTAACAATTTGGTGCCGTGGACCCGTATGACAAATATCTCACAAAGGTTTAGTGGAACAACACTCGGACGCTGTACATGTTATCAGTTTCATGGCCAACACTAATCTTGACAAACCGCAATAGAAGCGTGAAAACAAAACAAAAAATCTCCATCTTATATCAGCCAAAACACACACACACACATCCATCACTGTGACAATATGTGGGTGGAGAGATGCGAGAGATACAGCGCATGGAGAAGTGACCTGGTTTCAGGACAATAATCTCTCCTTGGACGCAGACAAGACCAAGGAGATGATCATTGACCCGCGAAGGGGGAGTGTACAGCACACACCCCTGTACATAGGTGAGAAAGAGGTGGACAGGGTGAAAACCTTCAAATTCCTCGGAACTCACATCAGCGAGGACCTCACCTGGACTCACAACACCTATCAGATCATAAAAAAATCACAGCAGCGACTGTACTTTCTAAGGAGGCTGAGGAAATTTGGCATGCCACCCAAAATCCTCAGCAACTTTTACAGAAGCACAGTTGAGAGCGTCCTTACCAGCTCAATCACAGTCTGGTATGGAAACAGCACTGCCAAGGACAGGAAGGCACTCCAGCGAGTGATAAAAACTGCTCAGAACATCTCAGGAGCTGCCTTCCCCTCACTACAGGACATTTACTCTTCCAGGGTCACCAGGAGAGTACACAACATAACGAAGGACAGTACACACCCCCAACACAGACTCTTCACTCTCCTGCCATCAGGCAGGCGATACAGGAGTCTGAAATCAAGGACCACGAGACTGACAAACAGTTTCTACCCGCAAGCCATCAGACTTGTGAACAGCTCCCTCAGCAAGCCCC
>OMKL01006824.1:15495-27995 GCA_900302295.1 Parasudis fraserbrunneri
GGGGGGTGTGATGGGGGGGGGGGGGGTGTTCACGGAGAGGAATGGACAGTTTAATTAATAACTACCAACCCCTTTCTCCCTGACCCTAACTGGTCACACATACTCTCACTGGAGCCTAGACAGAAGCAGCTAAATGTCCATTAGCAAATATTGATGGTGCTGTGCTTCTCAACGTGGACATCAGAGACAGGCTGCCGGCTACTACCAGACTGGACTTCCATGAGGGAAATCAACCACAACCAATAAGGTACGGGAGACTGACTGAGTGTGAACATGCATCTAGTGCAGAGGTGAAGACATTATACGACTTGTTATGACTCTGTGGCCTGCTTTGCCTCCGTATCTGATAGCAGAGGGAGAGGTTTGGCTGTTGTGTGGGCTGATATACTGGAGTAGAGGTTTAAAACTCTTTGGGGGTTTCTGTTGGTGGACCTCAAGGGAAATTAAACTGGGTTAATTAAAAAAGAAAAGAAAAAGACAGTGGCAGGTGATATTTTCAAATAGTTCATATGTGGCTGTGTTTTCATGTGGCTTGATTTGCCCCCACAGTGGTCGTTGTGTGGCCTGGTGTCTGTTAATGCCACACCAGAGAGGCCATAGGGTTGTTAGAAGAAATAATCATGTCCTGGGAACCACAATTTAAATGTGCCATGTTTTTACATCTGTAAATGAGTTGTATATAATCGGCTGGCTAAAATATACACCCTATTCAGAACTTAGGTTATACAGAATACACCAAATCATGTTACCATGTGGGGGCTCCCCTCCCCTGCTATGAAAATACAGTCCCTTTGATGTTTGTCCCATGGGAGAATGACCACCATCAAAGACACTGTATAACATAAGAGACACAATTCATATATATTTTAAATGTTGAGGTCACAGGGACTTTCCAACCTCATTACAGGGTCATCTGTCATGATGGTTGGGAAACACATGCAGTGATACACAATGTGCCTCTGACCAAAAAATGTTGACTCAATCGTCTAATAACACGATAAATATACAGTAGTGACATCTTTGACAGTCGAGAGCATTGGCTGGTTCAGTAACACAGTCACACTGTCACAAAGTCTTTCTATGGCCCTACCTTCATCCCACTTCAACACCCACCCCCCCATGGAGCTCACAGGGTTTCAATTCCCCTATGTGGGAGAGAGGAGCTGTCAGGTGTGCTGATGTTAAGACTTAGTACCCGATGTTTAATTACCTTCTACGTAGGGGGTAGTAGGAAAATAATACAGCCTTACCCTGATATACAGCTACTGTACCAGCAGCTCCACAATAGATAGATACATGATGTTCCTGTAATCAGATGGTGTGTAGTAACTATCTCTGCCCCTTGAGTCACTTACTCTATACCCCTGATGGTCTACACTGCCACAACGTCATTAAATCACAGTGTAACGCTCTATGATATTATATTTAACACCAGCTTGGTGTGTATTTGGGTCCAAAGTTTTAAATGTATATATTTTTAAATCCAAATATACACTGTGATTTTTGAGTAGGTTTCAATCATGTCAGTACCTTCTCTGCTGTGTCTATCCAATTCTACTGTATCTCCCTCTCAGCCTTCCTATTGTCTCAATAATGAAAAACATATCAAGGGGAATGGACTGCCCACTCTCCCTTAAAATACATTCTAATACAAAATAATACACTGGCAGATCTTTAAGTAATATGAACTGCTTACGGAATTTTATTTCATGTCAGGAAACATGATTCACTCAGAACTCACCGCCAATTTTTTATATTGGGTTGTTTGTTGCAGAATTGGACTAACGCTTACTGCTGCTTTGTGACTGACCACATTCTCTTTATCCTGAGTTGGGCCTTGACCACCCTCCTGAATGAATGAGTGGGTGGGCCCAGACGTCAATGTGGTGGGACCGCTGCAGATCCCACCCAACGATGGATTCCCCCTGTCAGAGAGCTCGCACTTCTTTGGTAAGTCATTCTGACCTTGGCCAGTGCATGGCCATCTCTGACACACCACAGAACTAGAATGGATAGAAAGGGCTTTTTGTGTTGACAGTATATGACACAAAAAAAAGTTAGAGTGTTCAACCCAACTGGCTTTGCCATAGTAATGCATCAACTCTCTAAGCCTCATCCACCAAATCTGCACTGATATCACACAACATTGTCAAACATTCTATGTATGGCAGCCATTTTGAAGAGTACCATCTGAATGACCGTTCAAGAATGTAGATTTGAATAGGAATGGCCATTCTATAGATTAAAGTTCTATGTGACACACATCAGACTCATAGCTCTGTTATAGCTAAGAGCCTTTAGCCCAATATACCACACGGTAGCAGCCAGTCAGTCATAACAGGCAGATGTGAAGGCTACTTTACACATAACTAGCCAACTACGTAATGATGCACAGAAATGTGACTGTCAGGTTAATGAGTAGCCATGACAACCTTTGTTCCCCTTGGCACTCCTCAAGCAACTGCCAAGTCTGTTCTAGAACTACTGATCCAGTGTGTTTACGGAAAGGTTCCTTGTCTTGGGGAGTAAAAGGAGATATGATTAAAAAGAGGTAAAGGCTGAGGTGTAGAGTGAGACTGTTGTATTCAGTGGAGGATATACCCCCCCAACTTGTACTGGGTCACACTGAGATGGCCATGGTCCAGACAAAGTCTTCAGGAGGTTAGTATTACAAACCATACAGATGTCATCTTAGTTTGATTCACTTTAACACGATTGAATGCTTTGGAATTCTTCTGTATAGATGAGGGATTCATGTCACATATATTTTATATTTTAATAATCCATTTCCTAATTTGGGAACATCTGTCATATAATATAATAGGCATAGTTTTGAAAACATTAACACTCTGATGTATAGACTTTGAGATATTAGGGTTTTCTTTTCATCGTTTACAGTTGTATGTACAGGTCTACTTGTTTAGTTGATGGTACATGCCATTCTTCAGTGACAGTGTGCTCTGCATGTGAAACTGAGTTGTTAATCATTTATGGGTTTTAATGCAGCTGTGTAGATTACTATCCTCTGTGTGTAAAAGCTTAAGTGCTTGCCTTGTAGACTGAGGCATTATCCAAGTTTAACAACTTCTGCAAATACACCAGACAGCTTTTCAGTGAAAATGTGTCATTCCACTGCAGTGTAATCATTCTGATCCACAAAAGAAACAAGTGATTCTTGGTTCCACCGTGTCTTATCAGCTTCTATGGCCACTGTGCTTCGGTTATTTTATAATTTCACCTTTCAATTCCCTCTCCCTTCTGTAGATATTCTGGCAGACCAAGGAAGTCCTTTACTTCAGGACCAGGATGTTTTACCCTTCACTAGCTATCCTAGCATGCAGTACCATCCCATGGAGCCAAGCATGTCCTCTCCACCGTACTACTCCACTCAGAACTACTATCCCCAGTACAATGGAGAGGAGTGGTACTCACACACAGGGATGTATGAACTGAGGAAGGGACCCCTGGAGGTTTCCTATGACGCTGAGCTGGAGGAAGTATCCGCCGTAGTGCCTGCTGTGTGCAAGAGGACGCGACACACGTCTCAAGCTGGAAGGGTCAAAGGGGAGGAACTGTGCGTCGTGTGTGGGGACAAGGCCTCTGGCTACCACTATAATGCTCTGACCTGTGAGGGATGTAAAGGTAAGACGAGCAGCTAGCTGTCACATCAAACTGAAAGTAAACCCAGTGTACTGTAACTACTTCCACTTATGCTGATGTATACTGTACAGGTAAAAATGCCAAGCATGAGGAAAGAGCGGAATCTTTGCACTTTGACCCTTTGATGAGCAATGCATATATATTCAATTGGTTTGAAATAGAGAGGTTTGGGTAGAGAGTGGGGGACAAAATTAGTCTTTGGGTTAAACAGGATATCATTTGGTACCCCAAAACACAGGGAAACATTCAAAAATACACTGCAGCAATATAGCCTTTAAGAACCAATTCAAGATCCATTTTAAGAATTCATATTTTTCCTGTACCCCATGACATTTAAGTCAATATTTGTGAACATGCATCACTCTCTCCAAATGCTAGAATTCAGAGAGAGAATCTTGAATTTGGGATGTCACCTGGATCTGGGGCTGCTCCATTGACATGAATGGGGCACTGACTTTGTGGACTCTTATACCCAAATGAGATTTACATTTTGGTTTAGATATATTAGCAATACAAATCTCATTTGGGTTTGAGAACTCAACAAAAAAAAATTACATTTTAACTTATGGCTCCACAAAGTCAGTGCCCCAATACATTTTCAAAATGGGTAGCATTGCCCTCCTAGGCACAATGGTGCCGTTTTTCAGCACAAACAATACCACAGAGGTTAGCACAGAGATTTTTGTTAGGTTTTGTTTTTGTACATTTTCATGCACCATGGAAATCTGCAGTAGTGATAGAACAACACAAATTGGCCACCAACTGTCCATTACTTCAATAATGGAGAAAAACTGACCTATGACCAGAAGTATTAACTCCTTTCAGGGCAAGAATCAGGATGCAATTTGACCTACATAAAAAAATGATGTTTTAAAAAAATGTTCGCTGTTGAGTGTTGCGAACCCTAGATTAGCCCTCAGAGACGCAGTGATCTACACGTATGTAGAAAAAGTCACCGCTGCCAGAGAAGTGTAACAACACATTCATCTGTGGATAATCTTGTTAGCCACTGAACACTCAAACCTCAATAAGTAATTTCCCTTCTAATTGTGCCCATTAAGTCTAAGGCGTGATGGCTAAGTGGGAATGCGCCACAGGGGAAATTCAGTTGTGAGGTGAAGCAGTTGTGGAGGAGGAAATGTTGTGCTGCTACTGATGCACAAGTTGTTTGCTGTTGTTGGAACAAATTGAGCTTTGTGTAGTTGCACTTCACTATCAGCAATGTTGTAGACTGCTGTTCATTCCATGTTGAAATACATGTAATTCCATACAAACATCTATCTACAAGTTCTTCAGCACCTGTTATTCCTTGTAATGATGATCAAACTGAGGATCAGTGGTGGTCCCGGCATATGTGGTGCCCACAGGTGGGATCATGTTTACTGCGTGTGTTGCCAAAAACATTTTTGTAAGAGAAATGTCAACTTGGTTGAAGTAATAGGCAGACTTGCAAGCAACTTTGGTCATGATGTTGCTGTTGCAACTGTCTTTCTAATCTGTCTTTCTGAAATGCTGCTTGTTTATTCATCATCACTGTGACTTTCTGAATGACTGCCCATTCCTCGTCATCATTCAACAAGGAACACATCACAAGACAAATTCTACACTATTTAATTCTGGGTAACAGCCTACATGGCAACCGGAACTTATTTGAGGGGGTTCTTTGGTGCCCCAGGCCAGTTGGCACCCTAGGCAACTGCCTATGTTGCCTTTGCCATTGACCATCACTGCTAAGAATGATCTACGATGGTGTTGATCAATGGGGGGTGGGGGGCACCACACCTTTTCATGAGTAGGTGAAATACTTATCTCCAGTATGCAGAGACAAGGATATGGACTGTCCTTGAACTTTGAAACAATACCAAGAGCAAGCATAATTTTACAACTCTGCATCATGTAAAAAATGATATGCTCAGTGACACCCAGGAAAACAACTGGTACCTACTGTACAGTAGCAAGTCTTCCCCACATATTTTATGACTTTTTATGTCTACTTCTCGCCAAACCACAGGGTGAAGAATGGATATTAGTGTAATTCCACACTGGGAGGTTGGACAATGCCAGAATGCAGCGGCTGAGCTGTTCTGCCATTTGACTGAGAATAGGTTCAGGTTTGGCTGTGGCTGGCCTGTAGGTGGTACTGCTGCCAGATTGGGTTCCCTCTCAGCTTTCTGCTGTATAATGGCTGGGGGAACCTGAGCTAGGCAAAGTTCATGCATGTCATTGTGCTTAATGTTCTACGTCAGAATGACCAATAACAAATGTTCCAATGTTATATTGTGTGTGTGTGTGTGTGTGTGTGTGTGTGTGTGTGTGTGTGTGTGTGTGTCTGCGTGCATGTGTGAGAGTGATGCTCTGTTACACTCACTGGAAAAGATCCAGTTGGGCTTAGGGATTCTCTTTGTTACGTTATTACATAAGATATTTTCCTAATCATCCTCGGGCTACGTAGGGTGTCCTTGTGTTCCAAATAACTAAAGGTGTCAGATTTCAGTTTGGAGTCTTTTAAACTGCAAGATATATCTTTCTATCTCCATAAATCAGGCTTATGATTCTACCATGTTCTATCATGTTCAGGCTTCTTCAGACGGAGCATAACGAAGAATGCTGTATACAAATGCAAGAGTGGTGGAAACTGTGAGATGGACATGTACATGCGCAGGAAATGCCAGGAGTGCCGACTGAGGAAGTGCAAAGAGATGGGCATGCTGGCAGAATGTGAGTATCTATACATGGTAACCCACAGGATAATCTTAAAGGGGAATGCCACCCATTTTAAGAATTCACATTATGTTCTTCCTTTGCCCCGGGACAGTTCAGTCAGTATTTGTGAACACGCACCACTCTCTCCTAAAGCTAGAAATCAGATACTCTCTGCACCCTCCAAACTGGGATGTAAAATCTGGGGCTGCTCCACAGACAATGAATGGGTCTATGACTTTTTGAGGCCATAACATTTTTGTGTGAGCTCTTAAATCCAAATTAGATTTTAATTCTGTTTCAGACCTTCTAGCAATGATAGAATATAAACCTAACTTGGGTGTATATTCATTGTAATTCATTGTCTATGGAGCAGCCCCAGAATTTACATCCCAGTTTGGAGGGTTCTCTCTCTGATTTCTAGCTTTAGGAGAGAGTGGCGTGTGTTCACACATACTGACTTAACTGTCCTGGGGCACAGGAACAACATATGTGAATTCTTAAAATGGGTGGCATTACCCTTTAATATGACAATATAATCTTAATGAATAGAGAAGGAGAGCAAGGGAATGTAACAATGCTCTTAACTGCTGCACTGTTATCACAGTTTTCTTATGTTAACTGTATTCAAATTTATTTGCATCATCTATATGGAAATACCGGTATAACGCATTCATATAATGCTTTCTGTAGATTTGTGAGAGGCCCTCTAGGATCACTGCAGCACGCCCTCATTCCATATTCTGACATGGCTAAGTGAATTCCATTGAGGGACAGTGTGTCACACACCACACAATAGCAAGGTCTCGCCTTTAATGCTGCTGTTGAAGGAGAGACTGTGGGAATGGGAGAGGGTAAATACTAAAGCATCGAAGAATAAGAATAAGACACCTTGTCTCAAAACGTGACTGCTGTCATTAAAGTGAAACTCACAATGGAATATTATTAAAACTATTTGCTACATTAACACCTTTGCTTATAGTAGTAACAGTAATAGTTTAGTAGTAATATTAAGATTTAAGAGGATATAAGAGAGTGTATTTTTTCAAATGCTGGGCAATAAACAGGGTAACCTCTTTCTGTACATAGATCTACATTATATTTTCACTACATAGAAATGCATTGATTCGGAATTAAAACCCTTTGCTCGAAACTGGAAAATATACTGTACGCTTTTGACATTCTCCACACACAGAGGATAAAAAATTGAAAATGAAGGTGTAAATGGAGTCTATTCATCCCTTCTCCAGCGTTGATCCAGCCATTGAGGAAACCCAATTAGTGGCTCTATTTGGAGCTGTCAGTTGAGCAAGCAGGAGGACGGAGTGGGCTCCTGTTGCTCATAAATAGTGCAAGGAACTTGTGATGAATATTGCAAAGTGGCAGGCATTCATGGCCGTGCCTGTTTGTACAATAGTTACTCTCCAAGCTTTGTATTTTAGGCCTATATCAAAGACAGGTTTAGACAGCTTTTTCTCTGTCAATCCTTCTCAGAATCTCTCTTGGTTTCAATGTTAAAAGACAGTATTTCGACAGCCAGGTCTTGACAGCTGATCTTAACTCACTCTCCTCTTTAATTTATTCTCTTCAGTGTGTCCTGAAATTCTCGATGGTGCTGTGAAATGAGGAAGTGATCTCACACCTTATTATGTTAACCAGTAATCAATAATAAACACTGGTATATTGTAGGTGGAATAGCATAATGATAGTGATAGCGAATTTGGAGACTTCAAGTCTGTAGGTTAGTTCACTGGATTTATCAAGTACATAAAACCCACAGAAAAAATAAATGATAATTTGTTCTCTCTATGGTTAAAATCCTTAATGCTTGTAAATACATAGAACTGCTGTCGAACAGTAGGCTGTGAAGTGTTGTTTAAAGCTGTCACCACTGTGGGCAGGTCTGCTGACAGAGATCCAGTGTAAATCGAAGAGGTTGAGGAAGAACACAAAGGCCTCGCCGGGAGAGTCAACTGGCGATGAGACAGAGGGGGGAGACCTTGGAGACAGCAAGCAGGTCACCTCCACAACCAAACCAACAAAAGTAATCACAACTTTTCTTGTTCTCCAGTAAGAGATAGTAGTGCCGATACAGAATATCGATATGAACACTAATCCTTTCAATATCATTAGATAACATTGGGCTGGTACTCGTAATATCTGTGACATTAATGAGTATTTCAGGCTAGTACTGGTACTTGTACTCAGTGCATCTATAGTATACTGTACTCTGCAGTGCAATACAATACAATGCAATACAATGAAAAACAGTATGAATCAATTATTTGGGGGATTTAAGTGACTGCAAAAGCAAACTGCATAATGCAATGCTCATATATGCTGGGAATGAAGATTGAACATTATGTTAGTGGACATGACAAATGAGGTAATAGTTCCTTGCATATGATACTTAGATAATTCCTTTATGGAATGAAGTCTGAACTCCTGTGTAACACTTTTAATATCTGTTATGGCCTCCGGCAGATCAGACCATGACCTTGCAAACTGTGACATAAAAACCTTCAGGCAAATGAGATAAAACGAAATAATCTCTGCCTGAATTTTTTTTTTAATCCAGGAAAAGGTTGAACTCACGCAAGAGCAGCACGCCCTCTTGAATTTCATAGTAGATGCATACAACAAGCATCGAATTCCTCAGGACATGGCCAAAAAGTTGGTATGTTACTTTTCAATATCACTTTAAAATTATTCATAGTACACTACTTGGGTCACTTCAATTCATAGCTCCAGGAGATTACATGTTTAAGAAGAGACTAGAGCTCATATGCATAGCTTTTGTGAACTGAGCCAGTGTACTTCTTCAGTCCTATAGTCATTTATATATGATCATATGACCTGACCACTGATCATAGATCAGAAGTCCTTCTCTTAGAAGCTTTATGTAAACAGAAGCTGGTGAGGTAAATTCCTCACACCTGAAGCTAACCGGAACAACACACCACTGTTCCAGGAGCATATCTCTCATTAATGAAGCTTATGTAACTTTGCTTATCAGCTAGCATAGTCCTATATCTTCTTTCAATCAGCCTGATGTCTTCCTTTCTCTGCTATGTGCTCCTGTTGTCTCCCCCAGCTACAAGAGCAGTTCAATGCAGAGGAAAACTTTCTCCTGTTGACAGAAATGGCCACAAGTCATGTTCAAGTTCTGGTGGAGTTTACCAAAAATATTCCAGGTATTATATTCTGGCATCCAGGCCTTGAAGCTAACTTTTTGGCTCACTAACTGATGTGGCCAGTGGATTTCAAAAGTTATCAGCCACTCACAATTTTCACAAGCTAAAGTTTTTCCCAAGTAGCAAGTCTAATTTGCTTTGGTATTGCAGAAGCAAAGATATTTTCATACATGCATGATTAAAATTCTACAGTGACAGATAGATTTGACAGTTACCCACCACAGCCAACTTTCACCTGCGTCTGGTGGGTTGAGGGGTGTTTATTTCAAGCCCTGCTAGCATGGATAGCTTAATAGATAGATCAAAGTTCTTTCATTATCACAGACTACAGTAACATTATCATTGTGCTGTTGTAACACATAACATGGTTTACTGTTCTAATGGGTCACTGATAGTGAGATAGCAATACGGAGAACAAATGGTGTAAACTTCATTGCCATGTCACAGCTCACTCTGTTGGTAAGGTATGTAATTACAATTAGTTGTGTGGTGCCTCTGGTAGGCTTCCTGGCTCTAGACCATGAAGATCAGATCGCCCTTCTGAAAGGCTCAGCTGTGGAGGCCATGTTCTTGCGCTCTGCTCAGGTGTTCACCAGGAAGATGCCCCATGGACACTCAGAGGTGCTCGAGGACAGGATACGCAAAAGTGGTAAGATGTCACAGGATCAAGTGAAATACTGAAGGCTACATACCTGCTATCTAATGTCGCACACTTCCATGACGCTAGAATACTGAAAAGTTATACAATTTTTGTGGTGGATCTCTTTCCCTAATTGGGGCCATCACCATAAATACTGTATATTCAAATCACATGTGATCTGAACATTTCACTGAGTAAAACACCAGGTACCTGACTGATTGATGACCTCCAGAGGCCTTTTGTACACTTCTCAGCAGCTTATACACACAGACACACACACACACACACACACACACACACACACACACACACACACACACACACACACAGTACCATTACACAAATCAGTCTGCAGCCAGGCAGCCAAGTCTAGGCAGGTCTAGCATGAATAATGGATCTGCCTGCTTTGTGTGATGGGACCAGGAGACGTGTGCTGACCTGTTGATCTCTGGCCAGGTGTGGGTTACCCATGCAAACAGACCCTCACCGGGTATGGTTTCATTCCATTCTGAGTGTGGGAACCCTGCCAGCAGGGTGATAAAAGAAAGATCCCCAAGAAGCAGTAATATCGTCTCTAAAGTGTAAGAAAAGCATGTGCAGTGGACCCACCTCTTTCTCTGGCCAAGTAGAGTATAGAACTTTTCAAACTTGACAACATAAACATTCTAAATGGGCCCACGTGTATTTCCCGTTGCAGTGTTTGCTATTATCAATAACACTAGCTGACAGGAAATACACTTGTGCCCAAGCTGTTCCCTAGCAATGCAATTCCACTGAAAAGATCTATACCCACCCATCATCTTAATTGCCATTGAAATACATTGGATTTTGGTATCAATCAGAATCAGAGTAAGAATCAGTTTTAATGGCCAAGTATTCATACAAGGAATTTGACTACGGTTTTTGTAGCACCATCTCCATGTACTTACACGCAAGAAAAGAAAGGCAAAAAAAAGGAGAAAAGAGAATACAAACGCAAAAAACAGCTCACCCAGCAATGTACCCACCTCCGTCACGTGCACACCACTGTGTATGAACTAGAGTAGCTAACCTTTTATTTTATATCCAACATTACAGTGGTGTTGGATATGTTATTAGTATGATGTGACGATTTATGATTGTGATGGTTATACAGAATATTTTTTACATAAATAATTGAAAAAATATATATATGTCCCAAACTTGCCTTTAGACAATGTTTATGAACCTATCACATTCAAATTCTTTCTAAAAGTGTTACTGTCTGGTTGCTTGCACTGCAGTGAAAGGCAGCCATATTTGAGTATGTGAGGTGTCACAGTGAAAAGGCAGGTTGGACAGCTGAATGGAGAGTGGTGGGGACGGCAGAGAGTGTGTGTGTGCGTCACTTGGTCCCCTGGCGCAGGTCCAGTATGAATGGTGGGGGATCAGAGATATTCACGCCAAAGGCCAGCAGGCTGGGGGGACCCGGGAGCGATGCAGTCTGAAGCAGCCATTGTTTCTTATCCAAACAATCGACAGTGCTATTGTCCACTTCTCTCCCTTTGAGCCCCACTGGCATTTCTGAAGCCTTGAGAGGCTCTATGATGTGTCTGGGTGGACAGGCTTCTTTTCCCGCTGCTGTGATGCTAGTGCGTAAAGTGAGAGCTGTTACCTACAATACTTGCAGGGAAAAAGAATGGGGGGAAAAATTAATGACATCCTTTAAAGAGAATATAGAGAGCAAATTGCAGTCTGATAGCAGTGGATTTTTCTAATATCCTCCTCTCTTATCTTTTGTGGAATCATTTTATATGTCCATAGACAGAGAGAGGGCATGAATGTTCATATCTGATCGCAGAGATCTGGTGATATATCTCCAACAGCATCCTGAGTGTAAGAATCACAGGGTTGGATGGATGTGATTTTTTACTTCTTTAGAAGCGAATGGAGTGGATCTTTTGCCACTAGGAAAAGACCATTCATTTGTTTTGATGTTTCGTTTGGGGGCCTGGTTTTATATTCTTTATGTTCTTCCTCAACTTCTGTTAGCAGCACATGCAATGTTTCCCCTGTGCCATTTGTGAGCTATTTTCAGTGGGTCAGGAGGGTGTTAATGCATCACAGACTATAGGGAAACCCCTATGTGACAGTGGAACCTGCCACATTCCACCTAAGTGGCTTCCTCAGGTACAAACAGACCAGTTTATTGTAGAGGTGGCAAAATGTTACAAGCCAGGAACAGATGTTCAGTGCTGTCATGACAGAGGCTCTCTCCTCAGCATGTGTGGGGATGACCGATTTAACCTGTGTGCATTGATTACCTCAATACACAACAGGTGCGCAGC
>OMKL01006866.1:28720-41597 GCA_900302295.1 Parasudis fraserbrunneri
TCAGTGATGTAATTAGTCAGACAATGGTCTCACACACACACACACACACACACACACACACACACACTGAGGTCATCAGACCTCGCTGGCGTGGTCCTGTGACCATTCCAAAAGGTGTTCTATAATTCACTGGCAAGGACAAGGGGTAATCTAACACTAAGAAGTCCCACTGTGATGTAATGGCAGGGGAAAAGACACCCGGGATTAACAGTTAATTCCTACAGCACACCACCTGCGGTGAGTTAATGCGCTCCGGCTCTGCCCACTGGCTGAGGTAAGGGCCAAGAGTCTGATTCACAGATAGGTCTCTTACCGTCAACTGTGATCTTAGAGATGCGGGTAGAAACCATAGATATGTAGTGACTCCACATGGTATATGATAAGAACATTTATCATGATTTTTGGGGCCGATCACCAATCACAGGAAGCAGTATCGTCCAACACCGTTCGGTGACCACAGTCTTTTTTTTCCTTGCTTCCCCCACGAATGTACTTTATCCTGGCATATACATTGTACATGGCATTTGTTGCATTTGTCTCAGACGCTTTGTAAAAGTTCCAACACCGGCGACCGGTGTTTTAGGTTCGTTGGCACGCGACAATGACACCAACTCCGCTCAGAATAGACTCACTTTTTTTTTTTTTTTCGTCGCCGATCGGTTTTCGCAATCGGAGACTCGCAAGCGTTATCGTCCGACTCCGATTGCTGGCCGATCGATGAATATCGCCCGATACCGATTGCTGGCCGATCGATCTGGGCATCCCTACTTTATCGAATCTCAAGAAATTGTTGAGGGGCTGGCCCTCATTTGCAATGATGTTGAGATACAAGTTAAAATACAAAACTAAAAGACACGAGACAAAATAAGGAGACAAACAAGGAGTTAATCAATTAAAACAAGTCCACAGTGAGGTTTGACATCATGGATTCAAATTGCCCAAGGGTTATTAGGGTATTCATTTTCAGGCCGGAGCATTAAAAAAAACGAAAAGCAATCTTTCCGGTCTCCGTGCAGACTGGAGGAGCATGCAGCATGATCCAGTCATTAGAGCGAGTTTGGTAATATCTATGGTTAGAAACCCATACCAATGTCATTACAAACCTTGGAAATGACATACTTAGGGACATGCTTTTCATAATGACAGAGTTGAACTATTGGCTTGGCTCGAGAGAGGACTGATCCACATGCCTCGTTCTCGTCTCTACGTAACCTCTATGCACACGGTGATGCTGACTGAGGGCGGTTCGCGGTATAATTGCTACAGTAAGCGATGGGATTCGCTTGTCTTCTGAGGTACCGCGTGAGGGCGAGATATACCGCGACGAGTGTGTGCTAGCACTTTATAGGCGCTTGGCCAACAACTGTGTTGACTGTGGAGGCAACGGAGTAAACAAACGCACAAACCGACCGACCGACCGACCGACAAACCAATAAACCCCGCAGAGCTCTGTGATTACAGAGGTGCTCCTTCGGAGCATCTAATAACTGGCCGTGGGTTTGACCGTTAATATCGACGATGGAATACATTTCTTGAAATAAACGAGGCCTGTGTTTTCGATACCAACCTGGGGCCGAGATACGAAGCTTTTGGAAAGACGAGACCCTTGGCAGAGCTGCAGTGGTGCTGTGTAACTGTGAAATTGGTTTCGAGATGAACACACACCACAACATTCTGACAGGATTCTTTTGCACAATTTGTCTGTCTCCAAAGAATTTTGAAAACTGTATTGACTGTAAAGTAATGTATTTAAACTAGTGGAGAATAGCCTTAGTTTTCTCCACAAAAAATAAATAAATAAAAAATGTGGCCTGTACATGTCTGTGTGTGTGTGTGTGTGTGTGTGTGTGTGTGTGTGTGTGTTTGTGCATGCGTGTGAGTGTCAAAGTATACAGAACAGGTCATCAAGTGGACTTGTTGCCACCGAAACAATCCCAGGTTACACTAAGGGAAGCGCGAAAGTCCTGTGACTGGAGTGTCTGTCTGTCTGTCTGTCTGTCTGCTCCCACTTCCTTCCCCCATCTCTTCGCACTGCACAAACAATAGCTGTACTGTCAGTCGGTCTCTTTGTCTGGGCAGCAAAGTGAACGGCTGTTTCATTCAGGTGTTATACCAGCTCCTTGTGATGTGTGCCACTGAATATGAGACACAGCAAAAACCTAAATAGCAACGCTGGCACTCGAACTACATTAGTTTGTATTAGGTCTGTGTATTGGCAAGAAGCTGGCGATTCGATCCATACCACAATGCAGGGGTCACGATATAATATACTGCAATATGCTGCGATACTATGAACTCTGCGATATATTGAGATTTCATATCGGGAAAATTTTGAGAAAATAAATCATAGCAAATGGAAAACAACTCAAAACACAAAGTCAGAGTAAAACCATTGACTTTCGTTTGTTTTCCGTGCAATCTGAATGAGATGAGATAGCATTTGTATTCATCAATAGGAAATAAAAGTGCTTGCAGGATTCTTTAAGTAAACAAATGTAGAAAATAAACAAAGTAAACAGATAGTAAATGGATCTGCTACAAGGTTGACATTGTATTATAATGTTGTATTAGAACAGCCCGTCTTTTAAAGCCTGGGAAAAGTATGGTGAAGAATATTGCGATACTGGAAATCACGCATGAATATAATATTGTGGGGGGAAAGTATCACACTATCATGCTGTATTGTATTTTCCCCTAGTTTGTATTCCCAGTAGAATCTAGGTTAGCCCTAAAGCTTTCGTGTTTACTGACCGACTGAAGTTGTTTACCAAACATGTACGGCAAAAATCACCTTCGACAAAAAATGTGCCCAGAGGTGATAAATGAAGCTGCGATGGCTGGTGTGTTTATGTTCCTGAGTACTCTGACATGCAAACCGGGAGAATAACGAGTGACCAGACATTCCCCGAATGTCATATTTCATTACACAAAGTTTCTCAATGGACGGTTGGATTAAACCAAGCTGTATAAACGATGCAACGGTCTTTCCCGGGCGAAGCAACAAGTATGAAGTGCGCAGGTCGATTATGTTAACGTTAGGTAGCGGTAATGTTAATAAGAGATTGACCGCAGGAGTCGTCTGCCAACAAAGACATTGTTACATCAGAGAACCAATGGATTCACAAAATGACTCCTGTGACCAATAAGTACATATGATTACTTTCCCTGACCATTTTTTCATGCATTTCTTTATCACCGCAGCCCCTACAGATGCATTTAGCTAAATATATGTATATATATATATATATATATATATATGCATATATAGTATTGAATGGGATTAAAGAAAAAAACGTGATGCATGGAGAATCATTTGAGAACTGAATCGTAGCCCTACCGTTGGTAATCGCATCAAATCCTGAGATCTCTGGTGATTCCCTCCCCTACGCGGAACACAACGTTTCTTCTACATAGAGCCAGAGGTTTTTCTCCAATATATCTTTATCATCTGTCAAGAATCATTGTTTTTGTTTTGGGTTTTTTTTCCCGCTGATTGTTGGGGATGGTTTCATTCATTGTGTGAAACACTCACATACTGCAGTAGGGCTTCTTGTCGTAGCCTTTATAGTTGTTCATGCTCAGGGCCATCTTGCACACCTCACAGCTGAAACAACCTTTGTGCCAATACTGGGGGACAGATGTGGAAAGAGAGAGCGAGTTAGTGGCCTTCGTTAGCAACAACAACAACAACAACAACAACAACAACATTTCTGTACAGAAATGTACACAGCAGCAAATGCGTTGTCCCTTCGGGTGGTGCATGTGGATGGGTGGAAGGGTGTCACTGTGGGAAAGGGTGTGTGTGTGTGTGTGTGTGTGTGGTGTCTATTTTTGTTTTTCTATTTTTGTATATAAAGGAGGGGGGGGGGGCGGACATTGAGTTATTACATTGCGACCAAAACGAAGTTGAGAAATCAATAACCACTGAAATAGACATGCCAGTGGTTAGCTTTTTGGATACCACTGTATATCTTATAGACAACCTTAGTGTAGGACTTTCATTCGGTTTCAGACACAAGCTCGTGTCCGTGACCTCGGCTAAAAGATGTAGGTTTGTATAACCTACAATCCATGTAGAAAATGGCTACTTAAAAGTAATTTGAAATGACAGCATGGGAAAATTGTCTCCTATCCTAGTCCATGCTTCGGACAGGCTAAAATTGTAGTGATGTGGGAGATGTCGTTTTTAAATAGGAATGCATGCTTTAATTGCGACATTACTCTGTGATTGATGCATTGAACTATAGAAAAAGGGTGATGTTGGTAAATGCGCGCGCGTGTGTGTAGCCTTCAGCATCTGTAGGCTGCCATTTCTCAGCCAGCACCCCGCGCTGGCCACGCACACACACACACACACACACACACACACACACACACACACACACATTATGTTCACCATTGCGTGAGTTGTAGTGAAATAGTCTAGGCCCTACTGTCTATTTTAAACAGTCTGAGGTTATGAGGTTATTGGCCTGTGCTTATCTACAGGATGTGGTCTTGGTTCTCATCTCTCTCCGTGTGTGTGTGTGTGCGCGTGTGCGAGGGCACGCGCGCGGGGTGCTGGCTGAGAAATGGCAGCCTACAGATGCTGAAGGCTACACACACGCGCGCGCGCACACTATACAATGGATAAACTATTACAGTTTTAAAAGTAGGCTAACGTATGTTGTTGAATTACAGTATATTATGATATATACATTGAAATAAAGGCAATAGCCTATAGTTATTAAGTTATTAACCATGTTCGTAATCAAGAGAACAGGCTGCGACAAGCAGGTAAAATTCTCCTTAGATTGTATATGACTGCCACCATCACTTACCTTATCAAGGCAATTTATTTTTTCAGTGGGATAAACGGCTTTATTGCATCTTCCACACGGCGGATTCATGGCGGAGAGATTCCTCACAGGAAAGTATTACTGCAGAAACAGGTCGAAAATGTGTAAAAGTTAGGTTCAGGTCCCGGTCTACCGTACAATCACCTATTCTTAAAATGCACGCTCACGAAGCATCTTCAATTAATATCCATGCGGCCATAAGTTAAGGAGGAGTCACTGAAGGTTTTTTTTTCTGACGGGGAAGGAGCTAGGCGCTTGATGTCAAACTGCAAGGGGACTCCTTATAAGGAGTAGCAACAAGAAAAACGTAAGGCAAAGGGAAAGAAGACAAATGTGTCCAGAATATAGGCTATTCAGCATGTCCTACATTCCGTTTAGGTCAGTGATGGAGATATGATGGATGCATGCAAAATATACTTAGCTATGTCATTAGGTAGGCCTACAGTATAAGCATTAAGAATTGTGATTGTGATAAGTAGGCCTAATAGGCTACTTGGTGATAGATGAATTGTATTGTATAGTCACAGCCCGACGTTTGTTTAATCTAATCTACTACGAGATAGACTTTGGTTTAACTAGCTTTAGTGGGCATTTAATAAGGATTTGGCTCCCCCTACCTTAGAATTAGGTTCATTGCAATAGAAACTGACATGGCGTCATACCATACCAGGCCTATAACGTACAATGAATGCCACGTCGCACGGCTAAAGTGTAGGTAATTATAACGTCATGTCATAGGCTATGCGAAATATGAGGTGATAACTGATGTAGGCAACTCACATCGAAAACTAAGATGAAGTGTGTTGTTGGGACAACAGCCGGACCATTGAAATATGAAAATATATCGTTAAGTAATACATCGGGGGTATAGCTCAGTGGTAGAGCATTTGACTGCAGATCAAGAGGTCCCCGGTTCAAATCCGGGTGCCCCCTCATTTTGGCTTCCCTTGTCTGCGAAGCTTATCGATCGCGACATCAGGATATATGATTGTGGCCAACTCTCCAGGGACTGTGGAAAGATTCTATTTTCAGTCAATGATTCATTGACGTGGTACTATGAAGTATAGTACATATATATATATATATTCTAAATATAGCCCATCATGTGTGTACCGAGTATGTTATAGAGCCTATTTGGTAGGCTTATTAGGTTACTTTTTATAACTTACTACTGAATAAAATACAGCTGGGGGATAGCTACAATGGCAAACATTTCACTTTGGTTAATAACTCTCCAGTTCAACAAATATTTGACATTCATATTCTATTCAAGTCACCATTATCTTGGGTCATGGTCAGCAGATCACCTAGCTTCGAGTAAACCAAATGATCAACTATGACGTTTACCAAGCAGGCCAACTAGAAAATATTAAAAGCATTATTGAAAACTTTATGTATGCGGTGTGTAGATGGTTTGATTTAACCAACCACACCTGCCCTGGATCAAGCCAATTAGACCTGGGAGCAAGGGTGGCTCCGCACCTGTTGCGCATTGAGGTAATCAAATTTGGCCTGCAGTCATAGCCTGAGTTCAAAACATAGCACAAAAAAATAATTATTTTATCAAGTCCAAATCACATGTGGCCTATTAAGCATGTTAACCCCCATAAATGGCCTGCAGACTGAATTTGTTTATCAATTAATTTTGGCCCTCTCCTCATGCAACAGCTCAACGCCCGCAATACAAATCAAACGCACCCCACTGCGCACAACATTTGGGATTTTTTAACCTACAGCATTATCTGCCACTGCACCTGCATCTGTTTTTAACGGATAAAAATTAATCAACCCTGCTTCCATGGGCCACTGGAGGAGTTAGGGCCAAGTTTTCTTCCGTTGTAAGGTTCAGTTTTTATGTACTTTTACTTTCGCCTTTAAAAGTTCGTCAGTCACTCATTCTTGACAACTCAAGCCACGTGTAGTTCCATTTCTCTTGTATCATTAACATGTTCGGTTGCATCCTGATCCTAGTGAATTATTGCAAATTCTTTATTTTCTAACAATGTCACATACCTACTTTGAAATCAAAACCGTGGAAATGTTCGGTATTGCGCAAGACAAGCGAAAGCTGAGGCAGAGAGATGCGGAGGTGAGTGAAATATGTTTTCTGTGTGTGCGTGTGCGTGCGCTGTGTGCGTGTGCGTCAAAAGAGTGCCTTTATAAAGGCGGTCGGAGTGCATGTTCTGTTCATTTCGAAGATATTAAGGCGGTATGGGCAAACATTTATAAAATTTCTTACCTCATCAAAGTAAATGTTTATTACAATATCAGAGCATTATCATGGGAGTCCTGGTGTGATTGTTGTATGGAGGGCATGACGTTGGTGAGAAGATTTAATGGTACAGTGCAGGGAAGAGAAACGCAATGGACTGGAGTGCTGTTGTTGTGTGTGACTCAACCTTGGAATCATAAGCTGTGGTGCTTATTTATCCCATATGTGGAATGGAATAATGCTGTGATTATTAGGCCCATATGGAATGAAGTGATCCTGAGACCTTTGTGGAATGGAGAGTGCTGTTGTGATAATATTAGACCTATATTGGATATTGTTTTTACAGGAAGTTAAACAACTCAGTCAAAACTGACTATATGATTATGGTTTGCAGCGCTGTCTAAGGCTGTGGTGTGTGTGTGTGTGTGTGTGTCATGTACACATACACACATACATGTGCAAGGTGGTGTGGCCTGGGTGGGGTATAACTCCCGCACCTGAATTATTGTCCCGGTCCGGCCCTGCGCACAGGCTAAACCAGCCATCCCCACACATACTAGAGAGAGCCTCTGTCATGACGGCTTGAGACACCTTGCCACCCTTCATGCAATAAAGAGGTCTGTATTTGTACCATCTCTTACTGTGTCCCTGTGTCGGAGAGCCCTAAAAAAGCCACTCGGGTGGCGTGTGGCAGGCTCCACGGCCACAATGTGAAAACAGGAGTTATAAGCACAGCACTTGCTACTTTCCCCATAGGCTTAGGCTACAGAATGTTTAGAACTGTAAGATGGCTGCCAGATGGATCCGTTCCAGAATAGGAATTTTTTCAGGACCCGGGGGGGCTGGCCTACAATAGCGAATGTCCCTGACTGACTGACTGACTCACCATTGTTTAAAACACACACGTGTGAGTGTCGTGGCAGGGTCCAGCTTAACTAGGATTGCCTAGTCTTGTTTATGACAATATCCCTTCAATCTCTGGCGATAACTACAATGCTCCAAAATGGAACGCCTTTAGTAGTGACCAAAAACACTTCACAGTTCTATGGCCTACCCCGAGATGGCCTGTGTGATGCTTTTCGGTCCGGTAAGAAGCAAGCGTTATGTTTTACAGGTTCCAGTTAGTCTGCTTCAAACTAACTCTGACTAATGATCTGTAATGGGGCGGTACGGAGGGGCCCATCCTGTTCTTTTGGGTCACTACCATGATGGTAGTGACTGGGGAATGAGGCATCGGTATCTTGGGCTAAGTGGGATCATACCGTGGCGGTGCCTGGTATCTTACGATGGGTTAAGGTGTCATGGCCTCTATATGAGGGGGACCGGCGATGTCACTCACTCAGCACGTCAGCGGCACAGTGACTTAACACGCTCACTAGCTCGCGGCTCGCGGGAAGTGTGCATTGCATCAGTGACACAACGTGTCCCTGTACTGAGTAGGACTGGGGGGGTAGGAGGGAGGAGAGATGAAGTGTTGTGGATGGTCTTTGTCTAATGTTGTGTTTTGTCTTTTGTATTTATTTCTTATGTTCTGTCTTGTACCTTGTGTTGTACCTTGTGTATGTGTCTTGTTTTTATTATGGAAAACAAACAAAAATTATAAAAAATAAATAAATAAATCTGTAATAACATTATTTTTTATTGTTTTTTGGCAGGCATATCAAAAGATTATGCTATTTTATTGTCAATTGAAAGTCATTTACAGGTATATAATAATGCAACATATCTCTTAGATACACATACCCATAGCCCCTTACACAATATGCATTTCTTGAGTGGCCAGAATGCAGGGTCGCATCCACAGTGCAGTGCCCCTAGGGCACTTTTGGGGTTCAGTGCCTTGCTCAAGGGCACTTTGGCAGAGATGGTGAGCACCGTGGATGTAATACCAGCCACCCTCCAGTTGCGAGCTCACAGCTGGAATGCACCCTCCAGTCAGTGCCAGGGATCACACCAGCAACCTTTCAGTTTGGTAGGTCTCTCTACCTCAAGGCCATTCAGACCTTACCTGACTATGATCCATCATGCTATTCCAGATCCCAATCACGGCAACATGATGATGTTTTCAACAGATTATGATTTTGAGTGAAAGATTAATATCAAAACTGACCACAAGTTTTTATTGGAGGATGTTCACACAGAAATGATCAAAGAAAACAAGAATTTCTCGTATAACTTGATGACTCTAAATTTTGTCGAAACAAATGTTTCTGCTTCTCCAGAGACAGTTCATGATAATCATTATAATAATAACTATCTGTTATATAGTTGAAAATCTGTTATAGCATAGTCCTCATACCATTGTATAAAACAATCATTGCTCACTTAAAGACACTTCATGAGACAAACGGATCTCCATGAACAGAATTAAAAACAAAAACACATTGTTAATTTGAACTGTAAATTGGTTTGCAGTATGAAGGCGAGTTAGTTTTCATTCCCTGACTTCCTCTGTGGTTCTTGGACAGTTGCACGTTTTGCTCTCGACAGGCCCACAGGGTATGTACAATCCGCTTGGACTTTCTCCAAGCTCCCGACTCCTTGGATAACATGGAGAGCTGTGTGACGGCAAAGAGCAAGAGACATAGGAGAAAGCTGACAAGAGTTGCAAAGAGCTGTTACAGTAGACATTGTCCAATCACCAAAGGTAGGAGTAGGGACATTCTTCGTTGACGGTTGTTGGCCTCGTTTCCAGAATTTTGTCCTTTTCGGAATCAATTTCCGAGATCCGCGAGATGGTGCCTTTACTTTGTCCGACTGTGCCTTGGAAGTCCAGCTTCCTTAACAGCACTGCTCGGCCTCGATGAAGCCCTCCTTTTCGTGACCCCCGAGCTCAACCTCAGCGTAACTGGAGTGACAGCCCTGGTTGCGGAACTTCATAGACGGCCAGTAGTTATTGGTGCGACGCTGGGGGCAAGAGACACCACCACTGGTTAGATCAGAGGCTATAGCTTCTAAAGTCCTACGCCTAAAGCCTGGAGGCACAAGTCAAAAGTGTGTGGGTGACTTTCACGAGTACTGATTTTTACTAGTTACCGGGTTTTTCAAAACAGTAGTCGACTAGTCGTCATTTACTTATGTAAGAAAGACTATAGAGTGGAGATCTGGGCAACAATGAAAATTGTTTTTGGTTGTTTTTTTGTTACTGCAGTTGATACAGTTGACAATGACGGTGCACAAAGTAGCACATGATTACAGAATTAATTAAGTAAATACAGAAATATATACAGCCAATATTGTATTACAAATGTGATGTTGGCTAAAATCATGTTGTCCACGACTAGTCGACTGCTGCCCACAGCGGCGGACATATGATTCTAGTAGTCGACTGGTGAGACCCCTAGTGAGTTTGTGTGTGTTAGAATTGATGTATTGAAATTGTTGGCTCTTTAATATGCTTTTGCTTTAACATTAGAACAGTAACATTGCATTTATCTGCTGCATTAAAGTAGTAATCCACAGGATCTATAGGTGACAAGTGGTCATTGCTGTTGCGTTTTTGCACTGTATTGACTTGCTTTCCATCTTGAAAATCCATGTTAACTACTGAGTTAGTTTTCTTCTTAACAAACTGCTGTTGCTGCTGGTGACATAAAACACATCACTTCCTGTGAACTGGATGATTTTCTGCGGAATGTCCTATCAGACACCAGTGTTTTGAACAGCCGAGAACAGCAAATGTAAAAACTTTCATGAACTGGGTATAGGTATGGTCACTATTGTGTTACATCAACTGGCAAAATAGACATTTATTTATATTAAAATGTTCGAGATTATTACTTTAAAGATACAAACTGGAATTTATTTGACCGATACATCTACGCGATATTGGGTATATTCACATATTTCTTCGCCGTGTTTGACTTGTAGATGGAACAATACGCTTTTTAGAACTTTCTTAGCCATAACAGCACAAACATAACAGTGCCGTCACTGCTTCAAAAGTCATGTTTATTATCATTTTAGTCATTGCCGTCACATGATGTCAACCCTTGCGTCAAAGGCTCAGACGATACATTTCAGAGTGAAAAATATCTTCAAACAAGTACATTATGTAAACAAAGCTAATAGTGGGGTGACAGTGTTTCAACAGAGGGCGCTGTGCCACAATTATGGACTGGGTCTTTTAGATGCTTTTGGCAGGAAGTTGTTTCACCCACCTGCATGAGGTAGAATGGTGGAGCGACAGTTGGGTGTGTGTTGATGTAATAAACGGCTAGTAAGGTCAGGATTACTAGCAGCACCAGGGCAGCCACAACGCCTGCTATGATAGCTGTGTTCTCGCTTATCCCCTTACTGTTCGGAGGGCCAGTCTGCAAGTCTTAAGAGAAGAGGGGGAAAAAGAGATCACTGATGTCACCGGGCTGATCAAACCGTTTTAAATCAATTCACGCTGTCAACGTAGCAGACATTTAGCTTACGGTTCAAACAAAACGGAGCTGACATGGAGCTGAATAAGCATGGGAGCAAAGCCACAGGAAGAATGCACAGCACGAATACAACAGAAGAACACCACAACGAATAAACGAATCAAATAATTAGTTATTCTGTCCACCAAATCATAACATCAAGAAACACCAAGGGTGTTTTGCGGCACAAAGTGTCTTTATGTCCTATACTATGTCTTTATACAAATTATGTAACTATGTCTTTATACAAACTGACCCAAGGCCATTTTGCAGCTTTGTCCCAGCAATAATTAACCGCCTAACTAACCCAACTCACCACCGGCGTTGTAGTTAATGTGAAGTTTGGTGTCATCTGTGGATAGAGGAAAGCAATTGTGTACGAAAGGATGAGATCAGAAGAGGGAAACAGACACGTAGACAGAGACAGTCAGCCAGAATAATGACGGCAACACACAGGTACCGGTCGGACTAGGCTCTGTCGCCCAGTCGGTGATATGTTAACGCCAGTCTACTGTAGCACACATCATCGGTGAAAGCATAGACAGCGTTAATTGACTGTTAGAATATGTCTTGAATATGAATATATTTACATGCAGCCTAGAAATCCCAATAGGACAAATTGACTCTTATTCCAAATGAAATAATTCCATGTAAATACCACAACTAAACGAATAGCAGACCAATCTACCGCAATTAAAATAATACATCTAGTAGAACTAATAGAAGAACTAATTCCTCTGAATGATCAGTTTGAAGGTATAATATTAGGCTATTAGGCATATTAAATGGAGTGACTTAGCTTACCCTCAGGCTCAGATTATCCTCTTTCTACCTCACCCATAAACCAGTGCTCTGGTTCAGAAAACTCCGCAGTCTTACCCTCAGTGACAGGGTGGTCTTCAAGCTCGGCGGAGGAGGGAGTTGGACCAGGGGAAGAGTGGTTGAAGAACCCCGTAGATCCCTCTGGGCCACTATGGATGTAGTCCTCACATGTACCCTTTGCCTTCGAGAAGAAATGAAACATATGAGAGGTATTTTGCCGATCTTTAACCTGAATTCTATCGCTCTGTTGTGAGGAGGACGTTATGACGTGATGGTTTTTAGGGAAATGTTGCAATGTTGGCCCTAGTTGGGAGCAGAATTTCTGTATTTGTACACACTGTCTTAACAAATATACACAACAACTAAGGGTTCATTTGCAGGGTTGATTGCTTATTTAGCCCCATAACAGTATATAAACTCCTCAAAAAAAGTTTGGAAACGTTATTTCATTCGATTATCCCTCCCCTTTAATAATACCAATTGGTATTGTATTTTATATCGTTGGAAAGCCTGATTAGTCACCTTTACAACGAGGTACAACTTGTAAGGATCATGCATTCGTAGAATGAGCAACAGAGCTAACCGTGTGGGTAGTG
>OMKL01006882.1:14564-38729 GCA_900302295.1 Parasudis fraserbrunneri
GAAGCCAGATAATCAATTTTAGTAATCAGTTAGTGAGTTTATCAATATAGTGAGTGAATCAATATAGAGAAATACTGATGCTTGTAAATGCTCTTACTTGAGGTTAAATCACTTGAGGGAAAGAGTTGACAATTGTTTAACATACAATTTTCTGTTTCTTTTGTTTTAGGGCTTTACAGAAGAATAATGGATGAGGCCTGTCACTAGCACTTAAGAAAGATTTTTATTGACAATTCAATAAAAAATTATGGAGGACAAGGATAATGTGTCCATGACTATGGCAAGCCCCCAAGCTGAGGTGTGCAACACTGAGGTGGGAGAAGAAGTCATTGGGAAAGTGGAGAATGGAGTAAATTCAGTCACCCCTGCTGATTCCTGGGATTCAAGTGCGACAGGACTGACCAAGGTAGGGTTCTCTCCCATGGTCGAGGCTCAAGCACCATCGGTGGTGAGCCCAACCACAGAATCACCTGGAGGGGTGGCTCTCAAAGTAGCCACAACCGTATTACAGCCCATCTGCTTGGGGGAAAGCCCGGTGATGCTGCCCATCCATCTCCAGATGGCTGGAGCAGCTGGTCCTCAACTGGGCCAAATGGGGGCAGCACCATACTTTATGACCAGCCAAGGCCCAGTTTCACTGCCCCTGGTGTTGGATCAGCAGGTCCTACAGCACCTGAGTCCTCCTGTATTACCTCAGACCACAAACTGCCCAGCCTTGCCACTCCCAAACAATGTCTTATGTCAAAATGCCTCCTTGACGTTGGGGTTGCCTCCAGCTGTGGACCAAAAGTCAACAGGACAAGCCCAGGATGCCAACCTGCTTTCCCTCCTTCAGAACCCAGCCTTTGCAGCCATCTTGCAGGACCTCTTCCCTTCCCCGGCAAATTCCTCATCCTGCCAGTCACCAAGCTCTGTGCCGACGGACCCTTTTACCTCTACCTTTTTTCCACCTCCTCCTCTCGCACATCCCTATACCTCCCCTCTAGCCCCTCTGGTTCCCCCAGCCACCCTTCTAGTACCATATCCAGTTGTCATTCCTCTACCAGTGCCTCTTCCCATCCCTCTACCTATTCCTTTTCCTGTCCCTCAGACTGAGGACTCAAAGGGGAACACGCCAAAACCAGTTTGCACTGTGAGCAAAAGCACTCAGACTTATACAAAAGATACTACCTCTCCTTCTTGCTCTCTGAGCAGGTTTGTGCCACCATCTCACCCACAAAATGTGTCCCCATCCTCGCTCCCTCTGGTTGAAGGAGAGGTGCTAGATCTATCCATCAAAACATACCCAGTTGAACCAAAACAGGAATTTCCCAGTCCGCAGGACAATGTGCTTGACTTGTCATTAGCAGGAGGGAGGAGAGTGTGTATTCAGTCATGTGGCTCCAGTGGGTCATCTGGAGGTGAGAAAGAGTGTGCTTGCAAATCTAGTCGGGAAAGCTCTGGTACTGCCTTGTCTCTGGGTGTGCTGCGACCAGTGGAGTGCACCCAGAGGCTGGATTCCAAACTCCTGAGCAGCCTAGCCTCACTGGAGTTCAGTCGGCAGCACAAGTGGATGGTAGACAGTAGCTCCAGTGGGTCTGGCTCTCTGGGTCGGGAAGCATCTCTTGGTGGAGCAGGAAACCTAGAGATAGTCAGCACCTCACAGACAGCCAAGGTCATAGTGTCTGTGAAGGATGCGATCCCTGCCATCCTCTGTGGAAAAATCAAAGGCCTCTCGGGGGTATCCACTAAGAACTTTTCCATCAAACGGGATGGAAGTCAGGGGGCAACTCTACAGCAGCTCTATGGTGCACCGTCCAGGCCCCAGGGGGAGCAGCACGACCCCAATGACCCACTGAAAAAGGTCCCTAAAAACAGAGCCATCAAACTGAAGAAGGTCAGCTCACAAGAGATCCACATTCTTCCCATTAAGAAGCAGCGGCTAGCAGCTTTTCTCCCCAGGAAGTGAAGGTGCTTGTAAGAGGAAGAGTAATTTCTTGACTGCTCTCTGCTGATAGCTCTGGAAAACATGAGTATAACATAAAACACATGCTGGGCTGGGACATTCTGTAATCAAACTCATTTATATCGAGGCTTAAGGCCCAGGTTTAGGGTATGTGCCGTAACAGTTGTGGGACCTGAATGTCTGATAGTATGGCATGTAGCCAACAGCGTTCTGAGATGGTCACCTTTGCATCACTGTAGAGGGTGGAACTAGCACACGAAATGTTGCTCCCCAAAACTTGTGCATTAGGCCTTCTACAAATCTCTGTGCTTTTTTGTCATGGATTAGTCTATATTGTCATACTGAGTTGAAAAAAAAAAATTTCTAAGTATGGTAGCTGAATCAGTTCTCCAGATGGCACTGGCAATTCTCTCTTTAACCCTAAAATGTTGGAACTACATACTTGACTCTAGTAGGTAAAGACAAGTGAGTTCCATTTTTGACATTTATTGTTCAAGTGTCATTTCCATGTGTTTGAATACCTTTTTTAGTGCACTGAAGACCGTGAAACCTGATAAGGTTCTCAGAGTTACATTATTAGAGCAGAGCTGTATATAATGACAAGGGTTGACTAAGACCATTTAAACCTGTCCCATCGATGGAAATTGCCATATTCATCAGTGGCTCACTGAAGCGATGCGTCTTCTTTGATGGGAAAGGGGTTAGCGTGGCAGGTTAATAATGACTTGGCAGGGCTCAGGCCACACTTTCATTAACTTTAATGAATGTTGGAAACAGCTGCCATTTGCAACAAAGCACATTTTTCATCATTTTGTTTCATGGCAGGGAAAAAAGGGACCCAACTCTATACTTCTTAACCCGTATCACATAAAAACAAAATGTCCAACAAGGGGCCAGTCTAAAGAAGAACTGGAAGCAGCAGTTTTTCATTGCTAGGTCAGAATCAGCCCTTTTTATCAAACTATTTTTCAGAATATAAGTCAACATTTCTAAACTTGTATTACCGTATACAGTATCAAAACAAAGCTGAATAAAAATAACACATAAAATCTTCATTCAAATACATACAATTCTCCTCCAAGCCCAACTATCACAAATAATTTGCCATAACTGTTTTTTCATTTGTGATAAAGTACCCATGCTCTGCATTGCAGTGAGACATGTATACAGTAATTGTGCAGTGTTTTATTTTATCATTTTGATGCAATTGCTGTTTATAGAGCCCCCTTAAAGAGCTCAATCTCCACCCTTATCTAAATTATGTACTGTGTATAAAATCTATTCCAAGTGGTTTTATGTCACTTTTATTGTTTTAGTAGAACATAGTATCATTCAGTCTTGTTATTCATCAGAAATGTGAGTGTCAGAGAGTGTTGTTGTGTGTGAGTATTTATCATATTGAGTGCACTTTGTCATAGAATTTTAGTTGAAAAACATACAGGGTACCCTACCTACCCTAAAGAAATGTATTGTGTTGCCCAGTTGTGATTACCATACCATGAACCATTTAGGAAGGCTGTGAAAAAGATGCACAAATATTAATATGCTGGTGACATGGTTTTTTTTTGTGAGTGATTATGACTCAAAAATGTAACTCACAATCAAACAAAGTGTTTTCTTGAAAAAATAGAGAAAGATAGGGTGATACAATACCCATTTGTCCTACCTTTGACCAGTTTATGCTAAACAGCTTCTGATTCGTGTAAGCAGTTCAGCAGGCACTTTGTGCAATTTTCAAAGATTGCAATTGGATTATTATTATTATTATTATTATTAATTAGGTGGGTTGACTATTCCTACAGGTGTTTGGATTTACTTGTGAACTGGCTGACCAGCTTTGTTTTACAGTATTTCATCCATATTTATTCTTTAAACAGATCTATTTATAATGTGTATGTGTGGTGAGTTAGGAGACAGTGTAGCTGAAAAAGATGCCATTTGAAGTCATGTTTAGCACCTTTTTCTCCTGAAGACTCCCAATAGCAATTTAATTAAGATGTCAGCTAAATAACATAATGAAATATGTTGCCACTTGACTGTGTGCTTATTAAATGTGTAATTACTTTTTACAGGGCAGTGAAATAAAAAGCCCCGAGCTCTGTGTAAGTTTCCCTGGCTAGGCAGTCAATAAGAAATTACTTTGAAATTGCTTTGAAATAGTAACTAAAATTGATGAATTTCCTCATACTATATTCCCATTTCCCTTGCAGCCTTAAAAGGGGGTTATGGGTTTTAAGAAGCCTATATTATTGATCACAAACAAAGACTCCTTTCAGGATATCCAAGACGTTATGCCAGTGTTGTATGTCATTTCCTTTAAGCGTTTGTTAGCAATGTGAGTGCAAGTCAATGGGAAACCAAACCATTACTCTTAAAATCACATGTTAAGTCATTTCAAACAATCCCATTACTTACCGGTAGTTACCTTCTACATCTTATAGAACTAAAAGTAACAGGTCACATGTGATTTTGAGAAAACTGTTTTAGTTCCCCCTTCACTTGCACAAGCTTTTACTAACATATGAGTGTGTGTGAGTAATACTGAAATCAAGCTATCCTGAAAAAAAAAAAAAAGGTTTAAATAAAGGCAAGTCCATGTTTATGCTTAAGTGTGTATCAAATCTATTATGTTGAAGTCGTCATGTTCTTCATAGATATAGAAATGTGTAGGTAGCCTACTTAATTTCTATCAGGAATACTTCCTCAGGCCGATGCTGTAAATAAGAATGTTTTGTAGTCAACTTGTGTGGTTAAATAGCAGTTAAATAAATAAAAAGATGAAAATGAGTAAGACTTTGGGAATTAACTGAGTTTGTTAGGGGTCTCTCTCTGGTGACACCATGGAAATGGAGGTGTGGTGACTTGGGTTTGTCTCACTAAAATGGCAGGAGAATAGATACACAATTCTATCAGAAAGTAGCCTACTATCTATTCTGTATACTGTAGCATGTAAATTGTGAGAAATATCACCATGCTATATGGCAGTTTCATTTATGACATTTAAGCCATAATAAAGCCCAAACACTAACATATGGCTAGTGTCCCAATGTAATTTTATGTGTTTGGTTAATTATTACTATCGCGTCACACAGCATTATGGGTAGGTTATTACTTTTACTTTATTAGGTCGTATTTTCTGATGCATCTTCAAATCCAGAAAATATTACAACATCCTCACATTTTAAGTGTACCAATGTTGAAGAAACATTTGCCTTCCAGATTCATTGGATTGGATTGGATTGGAAATACTTTATTATCCCGTAGGGTAATGTACTGATCTCTGGAATTGCAACATGAGGTGGCACCAGCAGTGGTGCAGACTTTATACATTGTCTGAATTGATGGTATGTATGCTTAATTGTAACCTTTGGTTATCACCCCCAGGAAGACCTCTGGATGTCCTGAAAGAATGTCGACCATGTTTATGAAATCCTAAACCTGTGTTTAATCATTTCTTATTTCTCATATTTAATAATTTTTAAAAATCATAAATTTGGACCAGGCTTATAGGCTGTTGTCTTAATTTTGTGCTTTGCAAAGTCAAATAACAAAGCAAATGCTACAGACACTGATACAGGTAGGACATTGATGGAAATAGTTGTCTGTTTCAGGAGGGCCTTCTACATTCTAGTCCTAATTAGTCCAAAGCTTACATTTTATATGAACTGGGTATCTTAGTACCCGAATGCCGATTTTTTTTTTTTTTTTTTTTTAAACCATCAATGGATTACATGTTTTGTAAATAGTACTAATGAATTGCTAAAATAAAGAATTGAACAACTGTATTCATGCTTTTTTTTTATGTTTCGTAAATTTTTTGTGTGAAAATACATTCTTTGGATATTTTAACATGCTCTTATCTGGGAAGCGATACAAATGACAAACACAAGGCAGTCCTTTTGGTAGCTTTATAAAATAGAAAATACACAACATCATGAACACAATACATACCGCTTCAGGTGCGACATAATGAATGTGACTTTTTGCAACACATTTTTTTTTTCAAGTACTTTTAAGAAGATGCAAAAGGGAATTCAACAGCACTATGATCCTGTGTTGCATATCATATGGCACAACAAGTATTTTAAGTCACAGAGGGGAATAACAAAGGAAAATTTATGTTAAATTCATAACACCACAAGAGTACGCTACAAAAGGTTGTACTAACAAAGACCACTTAAACCTGAGAAATGCCAAAAGTAAAGCAAGGCAATGTCTATTACTGGGGGGTATTTCAACTAAAAGCGTTGCATTAAGTATTAAAAGGCAGTATGAAATACATTGTCTGAAATATTCACCCCACCCCCACCCGTTATCTTCACATCTCTAACTTTTATATATGATTTCCTTAAAATATTTAGTTTTCTACAAAAATGTACATTCTGTTGCTGATATTCATGGTTAAACCCATAAAACTGCACAGCAGATCTGTTTTCATTGATAACAGTGATTGTAACGGTCAGAATGACAACATTGAGGTCCAAACTGGACCAACAGGCTTGGATGTTTATGATTGGTACAAACATTACATCAAAACTAAACAAAAAAAGCCCTTAGAAATGTCTTATTTGCACTTCCACGACAATCTGTCTGTTGAAATAAATAAAACCATCCTACAATTTCTAAATAACGGATTCAGAGCTTGGGACACTTCCAGACATTGATAAAGACTGGATGGAGAGTCTCAACATGAATACGAGCTTTAGGGGGCAATCAGACCCAAGGCGCTCTATGACACAATCATACAGCATGCCATTCCCACCCAGCATGCTAACAGCATACAGAACACAGCATGTATTGATTCTGCAAGACACTCGTGGGAAGCTTGGGTTTTGAAATGAAAAGCCAGAGAACAACGTGTTAAACTCCATAGTTGCTAGCCAGCATACTGGCAATGTTAAATACATTGAATAAACATTATGAGCGTAAAAATCAAGCAAAGGAGAATGATCTTTAACAAATCTTATTTTACACTATGAAAGAAATGGAATGAATCGTCATGGGTAACCTTTGGAAAGGCAGATAACCCCAAAGAAATGAGACGTAATTTTGAATGAACGGGAACTGGAGCCAACAACAAAAACAATACAACTAGGGATGTCCCGATCGGGTCGGACAGATCGAAGCCAATCACAGCGTATTTTAATTGATCGGTATTGATCGTATCGGCTATATTAAGCCAGATCAAATTCCTATCCTTTTTTGTTAAAAAATAAATTAAAACCATTAAGGGAAAGCTGTGATGTTGGCTATTCTTTTTCTTTAAGGAGAGCTATTCAATTACCAAGCATATCTTACTTACATTGGATTGATTTATACTAACTTTAATATACTTGGAAGTGTGCACTATGCAGCTGTATCATCTAGGAAATATCGGCTCTTGACTCGGTATCGGCAGAACCTCAATATTAAATGACTCGGATCGGGGGCACAAAAACTTGATCGGGACATCCCTAAATACAACACAGTAAAGAAGTGTGGGATTTAGCATTAGAACGGGGAAGAACGTCTGATGTATTAATTTCAGTATACAGAACCTTCCTTATTAACTGGAATCTCAATAATAATAAAAACAATAGTTATATAAGAAGAAACATTCTCCATCTTTGGGGATCCAAAACCAGGATCAAAAAAGTTTTCATCTCAGTAAAATGCCAGTGTCCTTGTGTGCGCCATGTGCTATGCAATGTAAACACTACAGGGATTATTTTCCTTTGGGATCTCATGAAGTCAATGGCGTCTATTAGACTTTGAACAGCTCTCTGTTCACTGATGAGGGGATGAGGTAATGAGTCAGCAATGCACGGCACACTTCTCCACTCTTGTCAGAGGCAAGCCACAATGAGGCTGTAGCATCTACCAAACCCTCTAGGTGGAGCCCGGAGTAGCGGGTAACCCTTTGAGAGACAACACCTGTTATGTCCCACGCGTCATTTGGTGTAATATGCCGAGTTGTGTCCAAAAGTTGGCCATTTCAGTCAGCAGTTATTGCCCATGGTTTTGTTTGTTTGTTTGTTTGTTTGTTTGGCTGGGACAGGACAGAGCGGGGGGCCCTGCTACAGTTTGCCTTGTTTCAACCTCTCTATGTGATGGCACAGCTTCAGCGCAGGCCCTAGCTTGAGGCCCATGTACTTCATGACCATGTCACTGCGCAGCAGCATCAGCGCTTTGCCATCGATCTCCTGTGGAAACAAAGAGAGCGACTCAGTGACCCGTCCCCACTGTATGTGATATTACCAGAGATGGTGCACTGTGGTAGTTGTAATGGAGAAATCCATACCACTAAGGATCGTGGCAACAACGAAACTACTTGCTACAAAACACACATATTCAGAGCAAATGATGTGATGTGATTTCATGTTGAGTAAAATTATTATTTACTGCATTCTGTGGTGAAATGTGAGTTTTAAATACGTTTTAAATTCATCACAAACTCTGCTAAAGGCTGGGGATCGCGCAGTGATGTGGCAGAGACAACTGGATGGCACATGCGTAGAAGCTGGTCGAAGTGGAAAAAAACGCATTTTCTATGACAAAATTGTCCTTGTCACTTTGTGTATAACCACCATATGTGATATTACTTCTTTACTCTAAATATATTTCACTTTGTGGAAGTCAACAGGTAGAGCATAGCACTAACTAGGGTTCCCAAGCCTACTCATTCTAAAATGCACACATGGTGCAGTAAGATACTTTGGATAAAGATTAATACTAATATCATCAACATCAACATCATCATCATAATATTGGTGTTGTGGTTATTATTATTATCATTATTATGACCCAAGTTTACTCACATGTTTTCTGAACAGCTCAGCATGTGGTGCCAAAGCCGAGGGGTCGGCATCCCTCACAAACTGCATCACCTCCTCAATCGACCATGTGGAGGGGCTTTTACTGGGCACCCTGGGGGTCTCCCGGTCAGCAGCTGGGGCTTCTGGGCCTGTGGTAGAGCTGGCCGCTGGAAACGGAGAGAGCAGACAAACTGAGCATCAAGATACTAATGAGACTGTGAGTAATACAGCTGTAAAAACAACATTTATCATGTAATTTTGATGGATACATATCTGAACCCCAGCCCAGGGCAATGCGTATATTTATTTTATCTAGTGATTCTGCAGCTTTGTTTTAAAACAGGGACACACAGTGTCATAGATGCAAAGAGCATTTCCTGTGTGCATTTCTGCCACTAGGGGCAGAGCAGCTAACGGTAAATGAGTGAGTTACTGGATGAGTGAGTTAGTGTCGTCGTCGGTCACAGATCCGCTGCTTCGCATGTAATAAACCATGTCTGTATTGAGTGACATATGCAGACTTAAGAATGCTGTTTTGTTACTAGTGAAAAGTCTGATGTACCTTACACCCTTATTATCTACATCTACGTGTTGGCTAGCATGATATTTGTATCATCAGAAACTTTAGAATATCTACTTTCCTTTAAACTTGAGCACTTTGAACATGAGCAGATCCTAGGTATTGTAATCAGGGGTTTTCCTGGCTAATTAAGAGGCTTAGGTGGTGACTAAATACGGTCAGTCTGGTGGCTGTGTGGCCAACTTAACACCCATGTCACTTCCTAATATTCAGATTTTCCTTTATATTACATTCTAAAATATTTGATGGGGCCTGGATTAAGCATGGCTGCCCCCATGTCACTCAGTCCTCCTCATCTACCCCATAATCCAAAAATTAGAGCCATGTCAGGAAATGTTGCCACTAACACTAGCTACTGTTAATCAAACCATCTTTGATTTACACTAACTAGCGTTAGCTGTACCATCTGGTAGCTGACATAGCGGCTCTCATGTTTGGTAGCAAATTTTAGTGCTAATGCTTGCTAACAGCCAAAGAGCCTAGACGCTTTGCATTGTGGGATAGATGGGATTTGATGACATCAAACATGAGGGCAGCCATACTATAGAGCCATACAGCTCTATACATATAATCAGGACAGAGAAATAGCCCTAATCTAATGCGCATGCTCCAGCTTCCTGCTGTACAAAGGACTACACGGTGAGAAGAGGGGGGGGGGGGTCAGACACCGCCAGTCAAAGGTTGCCACTCCTACCAAACACACACAATGAGTGGAGGGGGTGAGCATTTACTTCTCCCTCACTGATTGACAGGAACACAGGAAATTAATTCTATAAAGAAGACAGTGATATATGAACAAATACGTTTCCCCTCTTCAGTTTAAAAATCTTGTCGTCCCAAATTTAATGGTTTGAAAATGTAGAATGTGCTAAACTGTGCTTGCTTATTTCTTCCTTGCAGCAGTATTAAAAATAAATAAATAGACAATTTAAAAATGAAATAGCTCCATGACGATTGTATTACCAGATCAAATGTCACATTACACTGTAATTCATACTGAAAAGCACACGTCAAATACCGCTATACCGTCAGAACTAAGAAAAGTATCTTGACGTGACAGTTTGGATTTATCACCCAGCCCTTCAGCCGGAAACGTAACATCTAAGCAGGTGACCGAGGGTTCCCAGCAGGCAATACCTTCAACTCGTCTCAGCAAGTGTGCGGAGGTGAGGTCCGCGGGGTTGGAGGCGTGGCGGTGGAGAGGCGTGCCATGGCTGTTATAGTACAGGGTACCGCCCTGGGAGTGGTACTCGGAGGTGCTTCGCCCCATCTGGGGCCGAGGGGTCATGGAGTTGGAGGCGGAGTCCATGAAGCGTTGCTCCTTCATTAACCCGTTCTCCTCATGGGGCAGGGTCTCTGCTGAAGAGACCAATACACAACAGGTATTCTATAAGTCATCCTCTGTCTGATAAAAAAAGACCTGGCCCTGTGTCTAAGGATGGTAGGCTTCTCGCCCCCACCCTATATACTGATATGATACAGTGCTGTAAAATGGAGACTGTTTTGGGCAGCAAAGGACAAACTCCCCCCTCACACTAAAATAGTAGTGAAAGGATTCCTCGTTGAGAGGTTGTGCTCCTACAAGTATTTGTGTACTGACATCGATAACTGAAATTTCACGTAAAGTGCACCATCAAAGTTGGGCTTTCATTTTCCATAAGAAGTTCCAAGGCCTCATAGATGTGAACAAAATGTTACTGTAAATTGTGTATGTGCTGAGCTGAGCACATTTGGAAGCATGCATAGTCAATTAAAATAAAATTAGAGATGGCAGTCAGACACACCAACAAAACAATTATTTTAGTCAACAGTCAGTAGCAGGCCCACAAATAAAAATGAGTCCCAAATTAAAACAAATCCTCTAAGACAGCAACCACAGCATCTGTCTGTTTGGGTAAAGCAGGAAAGGGGACAAATGACAACTCTAGCGGGAAAAACGCACTACTAAGCACTTTTGCAGTTCCTTTACTCCAGCAGCATTCAGGCTCTATAATGGCCACTTGAGCAAGTGACTGCACTTTACTACTGACTAGTAGTAGCACTAAGCTCTGTGGCACTCAAGCATGAGTAAGGCTAAACTTCCATGTGGTTGGAGCTTATGTCTGATGTAAGGCTTAGTTTTTGTTGCCGCCATTTATTTTTTTTTTTAATGAGGATGAGGTTTCTCACTCAATTTCCCTATAAGGGATAAAGGCCCTACGTGTAGAATTCTCAACAATAATTTATCTTATCATATTTCATTGTCAGATGTGATACATTGGTATAATTACTGTAAACAAGTAAGACCGTTGCCAAGGTGATTGGTAGCATAATTCTCACACCAAGACCACATTTCCTATAAACCCCATTTCCTCCTGTTACAAAGGAGGTGTTGCTGTTTTTTCCCGTTCCACGACAGCACCCTACAAGGACTTGTTTTGAAGAAGCAAGAGATGGTTAACAGCCCTTTCTAACCAATGTTATTTTTGTTGGTAAAGCATGTTTTGCTAAGGAAGGCTTCATTTGCGCTGTAATGCAATTCAGCACAACTCCTGTGGATCCAACCCGGTGGCACAAAATATAAATACAATATAAAGGCTACCAACAGCCTTGTCATGGTATCATCCATCCTCATCGGTCTCATTGTGTTTTTGTGGTAATCCTGCCAAGGTATGGCCACTGAATTGACTGAATTGGCTTTAACTTGACTTTAGATAAATATATGCTCCGATCAAGATTCAGTCTACTTGACCGAAGCTGAGTAATACATAATAAACCTAGTACTGTGTGCAGGAAGTAAATTATTTTCATGAATTAAATGGAAGAAACAATTTAAAAGGGGGAACAATGTTTACAAAAGATGTGAAGAGTATACCACAGGCAATATAGACATCTGATAACTGAATGGTACCTTCTGAGGGATGGGCCTCAGTGCGCATGTGTTTAGGAGACAGTGGGGCTATATACGGTGGAGAGACCCCAGAGAGGCCTCGTTTACTCCCCCGGCTTAATGATGGAGCCTCCAAAGATTCCTCTTTCACTGGAACAGAAACAAGAGAGAACTGGTTGGAACAAATGTTACAAGTATACGCAACAAAATCATTAATTTGATAGAATCTAAACAACTTTTGAGACGACAGGAATCGCTGAAGACACCTGTTATCATTCGGTTGCTTGGCAGTTACTGTTTTGATTCCTTTGATGCATTGTAGTATTGTTGCATGGTATACCGAAACGTAGGTACTTTTTTGATACTTGTTTGTTAAAAACGGTTCAGTATTTGAATTTTCTAATGTTCGGTGCTTCAGAAATAATACCTCCAAGCCCTGTACTAGTTAACAAAAGGGGCTGCCGAAGTCTACTGTGGGACTACTTTGCCTACAGAGCCGACGCTGATGGTGAACCCACTGACATAGTGAAGCCTGTATGCAAAAGGTGCTTATAAAAACAGTGTCGTGCAACAAACCTCGCCAAGCACCTCAGTGACAGTCACCAGGACCTCTCCAAGGAGTACAAAACACGACAGGTTAGCGAATAAGCTAGCTGGTAGGATGGTGATGAGCTGCTAAATTATGAGATACCTTGCGTAATATCAGGCCTACTGTATCCTAAATAGCATGACAAGCATATTAGAAAATGTGAGTTCCAAAATGACGAATATATTTAGCTACAGTTATTTGAGGGGTCTCATTTTGGTGATTTTTAAAACAGTTAAATAGCTAAATAGCATAAGGCTACTAACTACAATTCACAAAGTGCATATCACTTCTAAACTACGGTGGCTCTATAGTGTCAGACAGAACGGCCAGTAAAAGAAGGCACACCCCCACTGCAAATTTAGCTGTGAATTCGAAAATGTGATCAACCCTTGTGGACATTCTGTTTCTGATCTATTAGGCACAAAGTATCCAATCAGTCTTGTTCCAGTTTCAAGGATTGTTTCGGTACTGTGATACTAAACTTGGTATTGGTATCAAAGTCAAAATGTTGGTATCGTGACAACACTACATTGTAGCATTGCAACTTGCTGGCCAGCCAACATTGGCTAAGTTACAAAATTGCTTTAGGTTTTGGCCAACACAGCCGCATGTTTTGTACCACAGTGCAATCAAAATGACTTATGCTTACTAAGCAACCAGCAAGCTGGAAAGATATGGGCTACAACGCATCAAGGCGATCAAAACAATCGGTTTATTGTGAAACAATGGAACAATGATGGCTGTATCCTACAGTGATGACTGGTGTCATATGTAATCAGTTTAGAATATATATATAGACGTTTTCAAACTTCACAACACAAACATTCTAAATGGGCCCACATGTATTTCCTGTTGCAGTGTTCACTAATACAATAGCCGATATGAAATAAACAGGGGCCCAAGCTGTTCCCTAGCAACACAATTCCAAAAAGGTCAATATCTATTTTGAAAGTGTGCACGTGCCACCAAATGCAACAATAATGATGGGTGGCAAAGCAGGCCATTACCCGACTTGGTCCTGTCGTAAGCGTTGTACTGGCTGAATGGCTGGCTGCTGAACAGGTTGTCGCATTGCAGGTGACGACACATAGTCTCCAAGAAGCGCAGCACAAAGGAAGCACTGGAAACCGAGGGCAGCTTCACCAGACGAACTCCACCATCCGTTCTCACTGGAAAAAAGGACAACACACTTTTCAATTGTCTACCTCTCATCAACTGTACAAAGGGTATGGCTAACTGTGTCTCCACCGACTAGGGTTGTCCTCCACTTAAGAAATTCTTAGTCCACTAATAGTTGTGGGGTTTTGCTAACTTACCGAGTCATTGATTTAATCAGCAAATCTGTAAAATGGCTTTTCACACATGACTGGTCTTCTGGAAATAAATACAATTACGCAGAAAGACCTCTTCAAATCTAGTCCTAATTGAAGACCAAAGCATATCTGTGATGCCAGAGATGTGGTTTTAATTTCCCAGGAAATAACTTATTCAGTATGATAAATAGTATACATGAATAAATAATAATGACTGATGAATTTTTGAAAAGTCTTAGTCGATTAATTAGTCATTTGTAGACCAGATTAGTCAATTAATCGTCTTTGACTACCAGGGCGCAGCCGTAGTAGTTGAGAGCGTTCGCTACTCAACCGGACATTTTTGAAATATCCTTCTCGGTGGAGATTTAGTTGTGGGTCACAAAGTAGGTCACACTGATAACGAAGGAAAGTGGCTATGTGTCGTTACCTCTGACCACCTCCCCTCCTCCTGAGTGGGTCTGCAGGGCGCTGAGCAGGACTTTGGGCTGGTAGGCACAGTCTACACACGTCTGCACCACCTGCTGAAGCACGGCGTTCACTGGCCCGGGGCCAAAGTGGTCCGGCAGATGCTGCATCTGCTTCCTATCCAGGTGGGGACCACAGTTCCCATGCTTGTTCACATACACACAAACTGGGGGGGGAGAACACACAAACAAGAGGCACATGCTGATCACATTTGATACACTTGTCATGTGCTTTCATTCAATCAAGACAATTTTACCTGTAATTTTATTGACAGGATCATTAGGGCTGGCCAATATGGACGACAATCTCATCACAACATACTTTACATATCAGCTGATAATGATAAGATGCGGTATATATTTTAAATCTGCTTAAGGCTGTAGAGACCATTAGGTTGATGTGGTTTACCAGCAGTGGAAAACAGACAGAATTTTGTCATTGATCAAAAATACATAATTTAAAATGCTTGAAATGTTATCTTTGTCCTGCTCAGCCCTAGCATTAATCCTTACCTGTTGACACCACAGAGTTGAGATGGGCAGGGCTTTCTTGTGGCACCTGGATACTGGGCAACTGTGCTGTGCTCTGGGGAACCTTGGGCTTTCTCTGAAAAAAATCAAAACAAGTTACTGATCACACATTATTAGAGTTAATAGCAACAAAAATGTCAGTGATTGTTAAAACATCAAAAGTGCCATCTCAAAAATATACGGGAGGAATCATACTTTGCTCCCAGGTTTGGGGCCCCTCTTCTTATGGGGTCTGGGAGCCAGTTGTGTGTTTTGAGGTGACGCGCCATTCTGGGCAGCTGCTGCTGCGGCCTCTGCCACAGCTTTGAGCAGGGCAATGGTTTCACTCTTGGGCCGACGCCCCCTTACCCCCTTCCTGACAGGCAGAGGGGGCAAGGGGTTGGGGAGCCTGTAAGGGGATGGCATGGAGCGCCTGCTGGGCTTGGAGGGTGATGCCGACGCAACCTGCAGGTTCTTTGGCAGGGTGACTGTAACAACAGAACATGACAGAGCAATTAGCATGGAGGGAGGGGATACAGCCATTAAAAAATGACCTGCTCCACAAAGGACCTCAAATCACCACCACACTGGCTGGGAGTTTGTGTTTGCACTGGCAGAGGCGATTCTCTTCTGGAGACGGCTGTATGTACAATAGAGAGGGGTCTCTCATAACAAAAAACCACCAATTCTAAATGATGAGAGGAGACATGGTAGATGGTAATTTAAAAAATTGAAACAGAAAAGTGTCGGGATGGAAACTTACAGATACAATATATTAATCATGATCCAATTAAAAAATACATTACCCTCACTTCTGATTCACACCAACGTCACCCTGACTGCCAGAGATCTCATATTAGCCAACCAAACAATTCACCATTCAAGACATTACAAACGGTCTCCCTGAAAAGCACTGTGTTGTCGAGACAGAAATATCCCTTCCTTTGTCTGCAAACTCTCTAGTGTATGTGGGTAATTCCACTCATGAGCAGCTGATAAGCATCTTCCATCTAAAGTGAGTCCCCCAGGCCAAGGGACAAAGGGTGGAGGAGAGGGGCCCTTGACAGGGATTAGAACTGGCCTTTCAGCAACATCGACTCTGGGGAACAGTACACAGAGCACTAGTTGTCCGATAAATGGCAGAAATGACCAGTGTTTATACTTTCATTGTTCTCTTTTGGACAAACAAGACCTAGGATTTGAGTGTTTTGCGAATGAGCTTTTCTCAACCAATGTCTTAACACCTAAACACATGAAAAGAGTCATAAACCATGAAATGAGACATAAACCTAACATACAAAACGGCAATCTGGTGGGTTCCTATTTCCATGGATTCTTTCATTAACGGCACTTGCTGGTTTTCACAGGTACAGATCTGCCATAGGAAAGCAGATTATAAAAAGGGAGAGTGGTTTGTAACTCATTCATTACTATACAATCCCTCCTGGCAAATTAGGCAGGCATATGGGATTTAATTTCCTCTTGACCCGGTGACCTGTGCAATGAGGTGGCGGTGGCGGGGTTTCGCGTGAAGACCCTCTGATGCAGGCACTCTAGTGTGTATCTAGGGTGGGGGGAAGGGCACAGCAGTACTGAAAATAGTATGGAAAGTCCTCCTATCGAAGTAGCACCTTTCCTATTATCGTGCATGGCGGTTCAGTCACAAATAAATAGACAGACTTAGTTGGCTGCCAGGACTTCATCAGTGAGAGAGAGGTTCATGAATTGCTCCACAGAACAACGCCACTTTACGGAGCACAATATACTGTAGCAGTAACGATCTAGTTCACCAACTTTCCTGGTGAAATCCATACTTTGAAGTGAAACCACGATTGCATGTGCTTCCTACGAACGGCTACGTAGCAGTTTTCTGCAAACTCAAACCACTCCTCGAGGCACAGCTGCACTTTATGGTCCGCTGCCCTGTCCTGTCCTGGCCTTCAGCACTTTGCAGACTCACACAGGTAGGCTGCATGTATCCATCTTCCATGATAAAGAGTTAGAGCAGTGCTACTTATTTCCATCAACTTTCTTATATACAACAGCTAATCCTAATAATTCAATGTTATCTTGGAATATTAATATCACACAAATCCAAATTAAAGTAGCATTGAGAATAAACAAACGAAATAATATAATATGTCTTGGCTGTATTAGACAAATGCATATACATTATTTCAACAAAACACACCTACATGTTCAAATAGGATTTAAGCCTAATGTTATCTATAATTTGAACAAAGGGGGGGAACCCACTGCTTTCATCATCTGTCATTGTGGAGACATATTGGTTCCCTCTCCATTTGAGGAAAATGCGGAGCCAAAAATAGACAGTCAGAGAATAAAAGCGAAACTCACCGTGTTGAGAGAGAGGGGGGGGATAATAAAACAACAAAATAGGTTTTAAAAGCTCCCAGATGCCTCCACGACAGCAGTCCTTTTCCCTCAGCTAGTGCACATTCCTCTGGTTCACAATATACTCAAGATCCCCTAACACTTCCTATGCACAAAAAGCAGAAAATATTTTTCTTCCAAAATTCAGTGCAAGCCCATAACAAAGCCCACCACTGACAGAGGAGCCGGGGTACGCAGACGTAGACTGATTCGCTTTAGAGAGGGGGGAGGAGTGGAAAGACGAGGGAGGAGGGGGACTGGCGCTGGGTAAAGGGGGGGATTACTCGCTCCTTAAGCCCCTCCCTACATTTTTAGGGTGTGTTTGAGTGTATTGGAGCTCGTACAAGAACAGGTTAAAAAAAGAAGTGAGGTAATAGAACTCAAAACTAACTGCACTAGAGAAATAGCCATGTGTGTTGTTGTTTTTTTTGTTTTTTTTTTAAATAATAGCTGACATAATCTCATCCTCTCCGTGAAGTATTCCATACACAGACACAGTTGAGCTCCCGTCCTAGACTGAGACGGTGTTCCTTTTTGTGTAAACATGAGCTTTCCATGTAAACAAGTGGGATGTGAGGGATGTAAATCCTGATCCTTCATCAGTGTCCCCTCCCCTTCCTCTCCTCCTTGCCTGTTCTCCATCTCTGACCTCTCCTCCGGTTTTCTTTCCCACCTCCCACTCTGAACCCCTCAGTGACAGGTCTCACGCAGTGTATCTGCAAAGACTCATGTGCTATGTGCTATGCATCAAAACAGTCAAGACTCGCCTCGCCTGCCTGCATCAGTCCTATGGAAAAGCAATATAACGAAGTAGTTCAAACATTTAAAATCAGTACACCAGGGTGTCTGGACAATGCTTGTTCAGTAAAAGGGGTAGGTTCAGTAAAAGGGGAAGAAGTCATAGAGAGGTCCATCCAATAGACCTTTTCAGAAGAAATCCGTTACTAGGGAAACAACTTGGGCCCATTTCCTATCAGTTACTGTATAAACTTGAATATAAACTTGGGACCAGTTAGAATGTTTATGAAAATGTGGGCTTTCAGATATGCTTCCTCTGCTATCGGACACCACTCACATATTCCTTGCTACTATAAGAATGAAAATCAAGAAGTTAAATCTGGTATAGGACCAATTACACAGTAATACATTCATTCTATCTGCTAAATATTCATATCCATAGACAGCCCACCTGAGAGGTTTTCTGACCACTCAAATTAAAATATGATATAATCAAACCCACAAAATTTAATGCAAAATGTTTTGTGCTTTTTCCTTGCAAGCACTACTGAATAAGTTATTCAGTTTAATAGTGTCCTTTGGTGAGGCATTACTATGAAAATTGTGATTTTGGTGGATTGGATTTTTTTTTTTTATAGATATTATCATATTGTGCCTCTACAACTACTGTAGTTTCACAAAAGCAACTATACATATCAGGTTTTCGCGTTTCTGCATGAGCTGCATAATGTAAACCAAGCTACTGAATCAACTTTAATGGCCATTTTCTCAAAATGACATATCACCTTTACACAAAAACTTTTCTTTTGCCACCAAATTTGATATGGTGCTTCCAGACATAAATAGCCACAAATTTACAGAGGCTTTTTATTTATGTATTTATAACTAATTAATTAATTAATAAATTACTTAATGTTATCTTCTGTCATTTCCATATTGTGTGAAAATATATATATATTTTTTTTTAAATCTAAATGTTTCGCTCTGTACATACATAGTATTTTTTAGGTATCTCATGATAGTTAGATAATTTTGAAAAACCCCTCTAACTATTTAGTTATTCATCACATTGAAACAGAAAGATTTACTCTGACTTAATCCAATGAGACAAAAAGTGTCCTAACTAACATGCTAATTTGCGTAATTTTTATGAAATATTTGCCAATTTGGGTATGTTAATAACAAAATATATTAAAGTCATAATACAAAAGATTGTTTATTTTGTATCCAAATTCAAAGTGTAAAGTTTCACTCAATGTGTAAAGTTTCATTGAGATAAGATGAAAGGAATTTCTTTTCCTGATTAAAGGGTAATACCTCCCCTAAAAGACTATTTTAAAATGGTTTTGAATGGTTTGTTCTCAATATTGTTAAATGATCTTTGGGTAGAAAAATAGAATATAATTTGTTATCAAGGTGAAAATCCTGCATCATAATTGTCTCAAGAGGTTTAAGGACAGCAACTTTGTACTTGATTAGATTAAGAAATCTGAAAGAAATCTTGTAGCATGCCTCTACACTTTTGAGTCATCAGTGAAACCCACACAATTTATCACTTAGGACTCACCACAGGCGAAGGAAAACCCTGCTCTGTGTTTCACACTGCATATTTACATTAGCCTACGAGTTTTCGCAAATTGGACACAGGCCTATGTCTTCCCTTCTCTGCATTAAATATTCAGTCCATAATTCTCCCATGTTCCAGGTATAACGGAAAATGTACGGGCCTGGAAAACGCTAGGCAGCATTCCAAATACTTGACCTCACGCCACATGGCAGTATCGCCGTGTGCAGGAGAAATGTAAAGCAGCAGACAGGCCGTTCCGATGTGCTTTCTGACTGTATTATTCCTCACTGAGGTTGTTTCAAGACAGTTTGCATTAATTGATTGTATGGTTTCTCTTTCCTCTGTTTTTGTTTTCTATCCATTTCTCCTACTGTTTTCTTTTATCTCATCATTTTCTCTTTTTTTTTTCGTAAAGCACTTTGTAATGACGCTGGTGTTATTGTGAAAGCGCTTTATAAATAAAGGAGACTTCACTTCACTTGACTTTTTGTTAACAGTTATGATCAAACCAGACGTGATGACCACACAGAGGATGCACATAAGACCCCTAACCTAGCCTCCACTAACCACACAGCCTTTTATATTCATACAGCAGGCCTTTCTTCTCAACAGAAATGAGATTCACTAACACAGTACACTGAGCTCATGAAAAAGTATGACTTGCTAAATGAGAGCAGTATTATCATGATCTAGGATGCACCAATATCACTTTTTCACTGCTGATTTCCGAGTCTTAACCTTTAAGTATCTGTTGATGCGTTCAAATCCATTACTTCTCACTCAGACCATTCATTTGTGGTCATTGGGGAAAAAGACATTAAGATATAATCTATGCTCCTCCAGAGAAATCTAAAATGCTTGCATGTGGGGAAAAAGGGAGACAATGGAGTCGCTTTGGATTTCTAACTTGTTACACACAGCTCTTGGTATTGTATTTTAGTGTTAGTGAAATTCTCTGACACAGACACCCTGTTTTAGCCTGGTATATATATCCGATAGCAGTATCTGTACACCACTATGTCTCTCTGAGATAGTAGTGGTCCATAACATTAAGGGACAATTTGACAATGATTGAGAAATAACTGAAATGATCCTTTAAAGGCAGAAGCAGTACTCTGCTGCCCCCTAGAGGATGACACTTACCACTGTTGCCTGGCGGCTGCAGACTGTGCTTAGTGATGGAACACCAGCCCACAGGAAAGATGTCCCGGGAGTCGTATTTGCACCAGTAATCAAAGGCACCCCTCCAGCCATCAAACATAACAAAGACCTCATCGCCCTTTACTTCTCCGATGGTGGCAGGGCAGATGAGGTATGGGTTCTTCTTGTCTACGGCTTCCAGCTTCATGCCGGGCTTAAAGTTGTTCTGGGAAGGCCTGGGAGGCTCCTGAAAATGGATACAACAGGTACAGTGAAACAAATAAAAAGAGAAGTATATTGATTGACATGAAAAATACCAACAACCTTATAATATATGTACAACAAAACAATATTTGAAGGAGTGCATACTTTTTTAAAGGCTGTTCCTGGAGCCATCTCTGCTCCATTCAAGGTTCTCAACAGGAACATAGGCCATGATGAGGCATTCATCCGAAATCCTAAAAAAAGTAGACATACTTTCAATTCTAAATGTAAACAGAAATTGCAGTTTGTTTGCTAATGATCTGACTCCATGTTTATATTTTATCATTCATTTAGAAAAAAAAATGGTGTAAAAAAAATAATAAAAAAAATACTGCGTTAAGATAACACAAATAAACTAAAATCGATAAATATCGGTATGTTTCACAGCCCTATTCCATACCCAGCGGTGGCTGCAACATGTCTCCATTCTTCTCACAAGTGCCAATGGGCTGGATGTCAGAGGAGTCTACCAGTCTCCAGAAGTCATTGGTGTTGTCACTGCCATCCAGACGGAGGCGCAGACGGACACCTGTTATGCCCATCACTGTGGCAATACAAACTGAGGTGGAATTGCGTGGGTCATGGGCCTCAAGCTTCATGCCCACCTTGAAGTCGTTGGAGGGCGGGACTCTGGACTGCAGACGGAAAACACAATACCATTAATGAGATAGTTCAGATTTTTCAAATCCTAGGCCTATTTCCTACTTACCAATGATGTTGTTGATTGGTAGAATCCTTTCTCAGCACAATTCATGCTGTTCCTCATACTAGCTCTGGCTATTTAGCCACAAACCAATGCAAAGTCAATGGGGTCAAGCTCCTGTCCGTACACGCCGACTGAAATTTACTCCATGGTGCACACAAAGTAGATTTCAGTGAGCTTCAATCATCTTGTACAGACAGGAGCTTTGCAATGGTTTGTAGCTAACTAGCTAGTATGAGAAACAGCATGGACTGTGCTGAGAAAAATTCTACCAATCGACAACATCACCGGTAAGTAAGAGATAGGGCTAGGGCTCCAAAAATCTGAACTATCCCTTTAAGAGTCTGAACACAGTTTGGACTCAAATCAAACAAACTAGTAAGAGTTTGCGCAATAGACCATTTTTTCATCAACGCCATCAAAAGCAAAACTCTGCGTCTGTTTCCAAACTGCGTGCATCTTGCGAGTTAAACTCCTGACCCAGCTCTCACAACATTAAATAGGCACGTAATTTAGTGCCGTCTACACGGCTCTCATTCTCTGCTGCACTGAGCATTAGAGCTGGGTCAGGATCTTTGGGGTTTAATGCTCTTGCATACCTGATTAGACTAGTATTGCACTCAGCTGTCTTTCCATGTGAGACTCCAGGGACATTCTGGATGAAAGCATGTGACTAGGCGAAGGTAACCGAAGGCACAAATAGGCTGTCGGACGTCACAAGCTTTCATCCAGAATGTCCCTAGAATTTTTCAAATTCCAAAAATGTCATCACTGTTTATAAACAGAAAAAGGGTCTATACATGTCCCAAGCTGAGCTTAAGTTACGTCAATGCACTGCAAGAACGCGACTGCTACACATTACACCCTAATATATAGCCACCATGTGCATCGAACCATAAGGGGACACAACAAATTTAAACAAATATCAAACATTTTTTTTGTCTCAAAAGGTATCACAGCCACACAAATGGAAACAAAACAATAAGACCCAACCCAGTGGTGAGCCCTTTAATGCTTTTCATATCCTAGACATCAACAGTGCTTCAAAACAGGCCGGGGGGGGACTACTTCAACAACCATGATGACTTTGAACTTCTCTGGGATTCTGGGGTGTGTGTGTGCATGTTTACAGTAAACAACTTCCCTCTAACGAGCTGAGTGAAGTACAACAGTCTACAGTTTCAAATCTAGTTTAAGCTAGTAATTTCTGGTAAATTCCAAGTGGGGGAAAAAGCATCAGCTAGCTAGAAGTAGGAAGAACGATAACATCCTGATAATTCAATAGAAAATGCGTGTGGTCCATCATCATTTGCCAGCACCATTCGGTATTTCAAGTTTTCCTGAAGAAAATATTTGATTAAAATGACCAAATTTTGATATACCTATATATTTTCCTGCAAGTGAAGGGGACATATGGAAAATGGGTTTTGCCTTGTCTTTGTATGGATTTGATAGTATGAAATGTTATTTAGGCACTGAGGGAAAATGACATAGGTACTCCACGTCGTTTGGCCAGGGTTTCAAGTCTTCAGATTAACAAGCCTAAACAAGCTGTTCAGAATTACTGCCCTTTGTGATATTCACAAGAGGGACACAAGCAATGAATTAGCTAACACTGCCTACCTAATGCACTGCTCAGTTTGTTTGTTTCACTCTTGTGGTGTGGGGTAGCCAGGCAGGGAAATAAATAATTAAAGATTCAGTGCAACGAAAATCATGTTTTTCAATCACATTGCATTTCTTTACAGAGGGTATGTTGATGTTACATTACCCAAAACGTTAGAATTCCTGAACAATATTACATAATGTACTCTGGTTACCTGATTGGCCCGTCAGTCAGTCTGTCAGTTTTCAGTAGTTTTAAAGGATATCAGCTAGCTAGTCCACAAACAAGTAATGAAACTAGTTTGCTAATATTTAGTGGTTCAAAAACATCCACAGCAACTGTGACAATTTATTTATCACCTGCTTGCACTGGTTAGCCAATGTTAATCTCCCATAGCAACTAATCATACTGGTCCCATCAATTTTATTATGATACTAACTACATCTGAACAGAAGGCCACACCCCCTCAACGTTCTGACAGTTGGCTAGTTGGTTACAACATATCAAATGGTACATCTGAAGCTGAAAAATGTATACTCATGATTTAAAATGTCTTTCAACTGAACAGACTGTCTTCTGTGTAAACTGATAATGAGATTTGTCCCCCTCAACATTTCTTTCCATGAAGTTCTCCATTTAAATCTGTCAGTCCATCAGAAACATGATTTTGCAATCCCCCCCCCCCC